>WJFA01000614.1:0-32703 GCA_009870155.1 Pseudobourletiella spinata
CATTGTTATGACGTTGCAGGTTCTGAAAGAGTTTGCTGAGCTTGGAGATGACATTTGTGCGCGAACATCCAGATTACCTCGGCCAAAAGGAGAAATTAATTACCAAAACTTTAGATTGAACGCATGAGTTAAGAGGTGTGTCCTGGTAAGCTTCCACTGCACCCATTTTGTTCAGTTGGTGGTTCGTACAGGCTATGTATCTTTGACGCGCATACTAGGGGTTGTTACCAAGATAGTTGAACTATATGTGTGAAATTGTACAGATTTGTAAAAAATAGATTGGAAGATTCCCAACTTATGGTATTAATTGTTGGGTAGTCCTAGCTGTCCTTGAACACAATCAAGTGTAAAAATATTTGCTCTATACACGCCTTAAGCCGATGGGAACATCAGGATTGTCCTGATGCCACTGTTACAAGCGGAACAAATCAAGTCTTCCATGAGAGTAATATAAGGGGAAGATGACACGGATGAAGGACTTCGGCGAATCCGTTAGCTAGCAGAGAATACCCGATACTTTCGCCAGAAATTGAAGCAGTTAGGATTCATTGTGTACGGAAACGATGACTCACCGGTCGTTCCTGTCGCTCTCTATATGGTCTCGAAGGTTATGTATGTTGTGCGTGAGATTTCGAACCGGGGAGTTGCCATAGTTGAAGTAGGTTATCTGGCCACCCCACTGTTCGAAGGAAGAATTCGATTCTGCTTGAGCGCTTCTCATACCAAAGAAATGTTGAATCACGAATGCCTGCCCTTGACTTCTTTTTCTCAAGTATGGTAAAAAGATTCTGTGTTTTCTGTGTAATTTTTTAAGGTTCTGAAAGAGTTTGCGGAAATTTGTGACAGCTTATGCGTACGCCCGTCAAAGTTCCGAAGACCTGCCGAAAATTTTGTTCACATCAGCAAGTCCAATGCACTTGAGAATACAAGAACTTAAAAAAATTTTTATACTCGTATTGAACTGAAATCAAGAATTTGGTACCAGTAACAATAGAGTTGGATTCATTTTTTCCACCGATGGATTGGATCTATGGAACTTCGTAAGCAAAGCTAGAACAGTTCGTGGCGTCCTCAGTCGGTGAGCTTCCCCTAGTCCGTGAGCGTATAACGTTCGCTAACATCTATAATAACACGCTAAGCGTATTTTGTACGAATCGGGAGAGGTTTTCGTAGCTCCTGCTCATTACTCAGTCAATCCATGATGAGTGATCACGATCACTGCAATTCGAGAAGTCATTGTGGATTCAGTTGTTCTTCGCGAAAGGATAATCTCTCCGAGGTTAATAAGTATGCTTATACCGACAGATGTAAAAATTTCAACTCCTAATTCCACAATGTCAGTCTATCCTCTAGTAGCTTTACTAAATCTCTTACATTGCTTTACCGAATTTCATAGTTTACGATTTTAACAAGACCCTAAAATATTTGACATCTTATCGAACCACTACAAGAGACGACATTGCAGCGTAGCAGATGAGCAAGAAAAATATAGCAAGTATTCTTTTACAATCTTGGTATAGATTACAATTAAAAACACGTCTCAAACAGTGGCATCAGAAGTTGTTTGCAGGAGGCGGGGTCAAAACATTTAATTTTTTGTATGTTCCGAAATTAAAAACATTTTTTTAATAAAATTTGATGAAAATTCTCTAGATTCTAGTATGTATAAAGGAGTTGGAGACGGTTCACATAATACAAATGTCATGAATCTACTTGTACATGACTCCTTTCTCTTGTTACCACCTTGAAGCTGAAGCTGTTTTACTTTCCATGTTTCAAATAATGGCAATTTAGTTCCTGTTCTGTAATTCCCCATTAAATGCAGCTGCTCCTTCACCATTGGACTATTAATTCGTTTGTGCGCCCCTTCTAGTTTACCGTGTTCTCCGTGCTATCGATGAATTGCTTTGTTCACAGTGTCAACGGTCCGTGTTCAATCTGAATCTTGGACAGAACCATGAGATCGTTCAACATATTTCGAACGGAACGAGGCGACAACCAAAGGGACTACGCACACTAACTTTATAATTATAACATTTGTTTACACATCATTTAGATGCGAATGATGTATTCTTTCCTTTGCCTCTGGTATACGTACTAGTTGAGACCTCACAGGAAATTCAGTGCCCCCTGACTACTTGTATACTTCCATGGCTCGAAATGCTAATGGAGATCGTGTGTTTTGCCCTCCCGCGTAGTAGACGAAAATAGTTTTCCAAGTTGCATGCATGAAAAAGTATTTAGCGAGTCGTCACGCGCTTTGGCCTTACCGTAACCTCTTGCATAAGCCTGTAGATAAGACAATATTTTATTCATCAAATAAGCTGTGCTCAAATTTATTCTGGACAGCAAGATTCTTAAGATATGATCGCTGATAGTTTAATTAGTGACAAGTTAAGCGTGAACCTCTCTGGATTATAAGTTCACGTGAAACTGACAGGATATGGTACCCCTGGCATGAAGCAACTTCCTCTTTGCGGTTGGGAAACAACACTTTCGAAACTTTGCTTTGGTTCTGAAATAAAACACTCAGGGAATTCCAGCATCCAGAAATTCACTTTGAAGTCCACACATTCATTGCTGCAAGTACTGCGAAACGCCTTCTGGATACCTACAATAACATGTAAAAACCAGTCCTTCAAATCTGTAGCTGTCCTCACTGGTATGCGCGCACTTGACACCGTTACTGTGCATGGTGCCCGCGAATGCACACAGGGTAAATGTTTAATGATCATGATAAACTGCACTGCAGATTAGTGAGGAGACGGCGGTTTGCAATGTTCCGAATGTTACGGAAATAAAAAACCTCATGCTTCAAAACCTGTGGAACGCCATGACAGCCCTCTACTGCCGTCTGAGTATTTTCTCTACCATAGGCTGTGCAGAAGCAGCAGTCTTCGAATGCACTTGAACACAAACCAGAGAAGCAGACGAACTGTGTAGTTAAACTTTTGCGGAACCGTGTACATAATTGTGTCTTACTCATTTGAAACCATTTAATCGTGTAACTGGTTTCATCTTGGAGGTAAGATTGCTTTATAAAATTTATCTACAGGTTTATTCTAAACTTTATTTACTAAATACAACTAATTCGGGCTCCCGAATGTTTGCGATCGTTAATTGAAAATTTAGCAGCTGACTGAATGGGATATGATATTAAATTTTCGGTGCTTTGAGTATAGAAATAACTTTGTAAATTTATGTATTTTGCTCATGTAATAGTGCATACGTTCATCATCATACGTTCTGCATGTTGCTGTGTCAATGGAATTTTGCGGCATTTGAAATTAGTTCGTGTTGGAGAGTATGCAGACGAAGTAAGCAACTACTGGTTCTAACTATTCAGCTTCAGCAGTTCCTCGGACAGATAAATTAGGAGTCTGGATGAACTGAGGGGAGCAGGCTTAAATTTTGAGAGTAATTGTGCGTAGAAAGTAATTAATTATTACCTGTAGTTAATATTATTTGAATTGAGCTCTAGGCGAAGTAACCCAATGTTGTATGTAGCTTCTGAAATGCTAAATGTAAAAAAACACTATCAAGTTATGAATTAAATTAATGGGTAGTGAAATGAAAAAGTGATGTTGCATTTAAAGTTACTATTATATTTCTGTATTTGAAAATTCATTTAACAAGAGCGGAAGTCATAATTTTCTGGAAATGCTTTGCAGTGGACCGGAGAGCCAGTTGAATTACGAAGGAAGGTTTCGCAATCGTGTAGCGTGAAGGAAAGGAATAAGAAATCATCTCGAAGCCACCAAGTACTTTGGCACTAGGGTTGGGTCTGTGAGATAATTTAATACATGCTTAAGTAAGTGCAAATCAAGCCTTGTTAATTTTTATGAGTGGGATAAGAAAGATGTTGAGGAAGTTAATATGGTATAGTGACTAAAACGTGTGCATATCTGTCTGGGTTCATTTCCATTCTGTGACACATGTAATAAATCATAAATGAATGAGAAGATTTCATGTTCCGTACCCTTTGGGCGTGTGTGATGAGATATCTGGCGCGAAGTAATCAAGTTTGTTTTTCTTATTTTTATAGAGATGAGTTTGCGGTCCCTGAAAGAATTCAGCAAAGCCGAAGTTAAAATATTTAAATCCCCCGCGGGGAGATACTATATTAGTCCACCCTATCACAATTTCCAATAGTGCCAAACTTAACTATAGCCCCCCTTCTCGTACTCAGAAAATTTGTTTTCGCTTCCTTTATAGAAGCAGAATTTTTTTTGTTAGAGGTTATCATTTAAAACGTGTTAGACAACAATGCGGGTCGTTGCTTTAATTAGTGGTGGCAAGGATAGCTGCTACAATATGATGCAGTGTGTCGCCGCAGGCCATGAAATAGTCGCTTTGGCCAACCTTGAACCTTTTGTCCACGGTAAGTCATGAGAACAAACGAACAGCTAATAGTGTAATTACCTTCAGTGCTCTGTTTCATTTATGCGATTCTTTAATTTCAGATGAAATTGATAGCTACATGTACCAGACGGTGGGTCATGATGGAATTTCAATGTATAGTGAAGCCACAGGCCTTCCCTTGTTTAGGCGCAAGATTTCAGGAAGTGCTGTTGTGCAGGATAAAGATTACTCACCAACGGAAGGGGATGAAGTAGAGGATTTATTCTTACTCTTGTCAGATATTAAGGTCAGTGTTTAGAATAATTTTATGTTTATTATTTTGTAATTTTGTCAGTGTTATGGCCACGTTGATCAGTGGAATAAGTGAAGATTTGAATTTTCTTTTAGGTGGAAGTGGATTTCGATGCCGTTTCCGTAGGTGCTATACTCTCAGATTATCAAAGAATACGAGTGGAGAATGTGTACGTGATTAATTTTTGTTGTTGAAATCTACATAATAACGTGAGAAAATCCGTGAAATGTATGTTAATTTTTTGGCTTGAAAATTATGTACAACTGAACAGGTGCACGCGAATTGGTTGTGTTTGTTTGGCCTATTTATGGAGACGGGATCAGTCAGAACTGTTACAAGAGATGATTGACTGCGGGATCAATGCGATTATTGTTAAAACTGCCTCACTAGGTTTGAATCCGGACATTCATTTGGGACAAACTATAGCGGAAATGAAGTCGCACTTGACTAAATCGGTACATTTTGCCCAGCTCTTGTCTAGCAATCTCAGAGTTTCCAGCTCCCCAACGTTGCTATTACTATATTGTCATTGCAGAAGAAGAAATATGGGATTAACGTTTGCGGTGAGGGGGGCGAGTATGAAACCTTTACCTTGGACTGTCCACTATTTCGCCAAGCTATTATCCTGTAAGCTTCCAAGTTCTAACTTACTCTGTGTTTCTCTTTAATTTTTGTCGATAAACTGACCCAATGTGTGATTTTAGAGATGAATATGAGAAAGTGATTCACTCGAATGATGCCTTTGCACCTGTAGGGTACTTGAAACTAAATAGAATGCATCTAGTCAAAAAGACTGTAAGTTTATTATGTTGCCTTCTTTACTCTTCCTTCCTTCACGAATAATCGAAATAAAATTCCAATAATTTATGTTGAAGATGACTTTGATTTTTTTCCTTCTTCCAGGTATCGCTAGGGTCGTCAGAAGAAAGTAACGTAGAAAATCCGACGGAGTATGTTGAATCGGAGAACAAATCCAGTCCGTCTCTCGAACTGCTTCCACAGAAGGATTTGCTGAACGGCCTTCCAATAAAAAGTCCGCTGGAATACCTATCTGACTTGGTCGAATGCAATCTTGCGGACTGTTGTGACGGCCACCTCGAGTTATGTAGTGAGAATCACCGACAGCGGCAAGGGGATGATGAAGATGAGGAAGAGCTGGATTGCTTTGCTAGCGGCCATCACCATCGAATTACTGGTTCAAAGTTGGATGGAAAGGGTTCTGGAACAATCTTCCAGAGTTTAATCGGAGATGCTTCCTCCTCTGTTCCAAATTTATCCGCTATAATACCTGATATGACTAAATCAAAAGATGAATTTAAGAAAGAGCAGTTTCCGAGCTCGAGTTCCAATCCAAGCTTAGCGGTCAGCACCTCACCGCTCTTGCCGTCCCCCTCCACGCCCGTCAGCTGTCCGTGCCAAAGTAAAAGTGTGAGGGAGAAGCTCCATTTTCCAGTTAGTCAGCGGATCACAAACAATTCGGGGGGTTGGTTTTGGATCATGGGAATACATGACAAGGAGTTACTCAGCCATAGCAAAAAGAGTCGTCGGGAAGAGCAACTAGAGAGATCAAGTGGGAGTCAAACCGGTGTTGTGCAAATTAATCCTATGAAGAATGCCTTAGAGTCTCTTAAAAGTAAGTTCACAATCATCGTCGTCTCTCCTTTTTGAATCCGAATATGCTTTCTGACAGTACTTTAGATTTGAATGTTAAACGATGCTATGGTGATTATTATTTTGTAGATGTCTTGGAGGAACGGGATCTCCAAATTAGTGACTTGGTCGGTGTAGTGATTTACGTCTCGGACATGTCAGATTATGCTCAATACAACAAGGAGTACTTGGAAGTGTTCTCTAACCGGCCACCCGTTCGAATTTGTGTGGAGGTCCCCCTTCCCTTGGAAATTCCTGTTTTGCTGGAAGCTCTGGCTTTTCGCAACCAAAGGGATTCAGAAGGGGATGGGAACAGAAGGCAATGTATGCACGTCCAAGGTATATCCCATTGGGCGCCTGCCAACATCGGACCATACAGTCAGGCTATCTGGGTTGGTTGAAGCTCTGTACTCAAACTATGACGATTCTGTAGATGATGATCGCATCATACTAATCCATGTTCTTCTAAACTCGTAGGTAGGAGACATCATATACGTAGCAGGTCAAATTGGCCTCGTACCGGGAAGCATGACTTTGGTTGAAGGTGGTGCAAGAATCGAGTGCAAGCTCGCGCTGCGACACATCAGTAGGATCATCAAGGCTGTAGATGCTAAGGTAGAGATGCGGGACGTAGTTCAAGTAAGTGTTAATAGTCCAAATGTAATTCCGTTGAACATTATTTTTCCACTCCGGGCCCGGCATGCTCGGAATCTCTGACCTTGGACATAATCGCGGTCCCTTGACAACCTTTCTCAAGATGTTCCATTTTCCATTCTTGTATTGCAGGGCATTTGCTATGTGACGGATTCTAAATTTATCGAAGAATGTCGGAGAGAATGGGAGAAGCGCACAAACAATGCAATTGTGGAATACCTGGTAGTTCCCCGGCTACCGCGTGATGCGAATGTCGAGTGGCAAGTCTGGGCTCACAAGCACAATACTGCTTTTGAGTGTAAGTTCTCATGACAATATTTCCGCGCCGCTTTGTTCAATCTGCTTATGTGATAACTGAGCAGTCCACAAAGTGAGAGACGGTAGGGCTCCGATGTAACGAAAAGTTAAGTGTAACAGCTCGCGCCAACTTTGTGATAATCTCTGTGTCCAATTTAATTGGACTCACATGGTGCTAAAAATACTATCATGTGTCTGTATAGATGAAGAGACTGGCTGTTACATTGGCACAGATGTGAAGGTTCGGCTGATCCGCCGATGGAATTACGAATGCCGTGTAGCTGTGATCGTATGCACAGCTCTGCTATGTAAGCTGAACCAAGTCTCTGATATAGAAGTCGTACATTTTGAAGATCCCACACACTCCTTACGCTTTGGCATCTATTTCAGGTAATTCCGGTGCCAGGTTTGGACGTTCGGAAATGATTGGCATGGCGGAGTATGCACTAAGTAAATTAAATCAAGAGTCTGATGAGAAGTCTCAAGAGTGTGCCATTCGGGTGTTCTACAGGCTGGGAGCCGTCAATCCGTCGGACATTGAAGAAGTTTTAGGCAATCAGTCCTCTAAATACAATGTGGCTTTTTCAATTATACCGGTCTGCTTTTTAGTCAAGGAGAATGCTGTCATTAGTTTCTGTGGTGTACGTCACAAGTAAGAGAAGGAGGAGGGGTTCGAGGCGGTGGGCGTTATCATTGCTCTATGCTTATATTTTTTTTAACTAACTGCAAAATGTTGGAAATGGTTGGAGCATCATCGCACCCATCCAATGTATAATGACTAACTGGATCTGTTTGATTTGTCCGTCGGAAGACAGTGTTGTTCTCTCGTCTTTCTTCCACAGAATTATCGCAGTTGATCCTTAACACGTCGTAAAACACGTAGTAGTCTGTCATTATTCTCCCTATAGTTACTCGACGAAAAGCATCCTCCCCATTTGAACTTACATTTCGGAATCCTATAAGAGTGTTATTAGACGGGCCTTAGAGCTTCGCCTCTAGCCTTTCCAGAAAATTTCTATTATGCATTCAGAGATACATAATGGAAGTAAATGATCCCACATTATATTATTGATACAGCTGCGTTAAAAAATCGTATGTTTTGCGAGGAACGGTGGATAGCAGGTTAATATAAAGTTTAATATAAATTTATTTTATTTACTCTGGTTATACTGTAAGCGAACGCGATAAGAATTATGATTGAATAAATTAATGTGATGAGTATACTTTTTGAGTTCTCGTGATTAAAACTCTCGTTGAATCGTTATATGCTATATATATATAATGTTCTATTATTTGCTCACATGTAGTTTGTCCGCAGCTTCGCCTCGTGGGAAATTGTCTCGTATGTATATAAAGGTTCAAAAATTAATAGTTCCTGAATGAATTTTCAGTGTAAGTAATGCTACAGCTTCGTCTGTACATGGACAATAAACGTAAATTGATCAATGGAGCGGATAACAGAGTAAAAAAAGGATAATGAAGACTGTATAATTTGCTACGTAACTTCCCGCACGGATAATCGGTTTAATTTTGTAACGCTGAATTTACTAATTCCTTTGGTATTATGTATAGTTTAACTCAAAAGAAACTCAAAACTCTCTCTTTATAAATGTATTTCCATAGGCTTACGAGCAGCATCGCTTGTTACACAGGTTACAGTACAGTTACAATACATGTTTGATAGTGGAATCTATTGGTGAAAGTCTTCTGTGGTTTACCTTACCACTGGCTCTGTTTAGTTTCTTCCGGTGAATCCATCTGTTATTTGCATGAAAATCCTTAACTTAATTATGTCAGCCAATTTGTAGCACATTTAATTTTGAAAATTATACATGAGAATTATGATCATTAGTATCATTATGAGAATGAGGCCTACGTTTGAATTTGAATTGACATTGTGAGTTATCATTCAAGAAGGAAGTAAAGCAGCAATTTTTGTATTTTTAAGCGTCGGAAACAATGAGAATGGAAATCCGTGGAACTTACTTGTAATACATGTATATGTTGTTACAACAAGACAGAATTTTTGTAACGAATGTGGTGCCGGTCTGGCTGTGTTATTGTGGAACAATATTCCTCAGTCAATCGTATATATTTAGAAGTAAGTGAATGAACCACTTTGTAAAATCTCCATTACGCTTTACAAGCTTTGACAGCAGAAAGTAAATGGCAGGTCCGTTTCTGTACTGGAAAACTCTTCTCGCTGTAATTTATTTATTTAATGTCTCATATTGTACTTGTGTCACAATGCCGCAAGATCTTTACATTAGGCAAAGTGAGCGTTGAGATAACAACTATGGTGTCTTCCATTTCACCTGTCCCTGTCCATTTATGGCGTCATTATGAATGTGCATTATGTAGAATATCATCTGGCTCAAGGTCATATAGGGGGTAGGAATCATTACTAAAAGCTCTACAACCTCGCAGTTGTGTTGCACAAAACTCGGTCTATTGGCCGTTTTGAAAATGTTTTTTTTTTAAATTTACTCTGAGATTCACAATACAGAAGATATCGTGTAAGATAGAATGGAGTAGGAATATTGCAGGACGTGCTTTACTTGATTCAAAGTAGAGGGAAATTAGTTTATAATGAGTTGTGAGGTTGTGACAAACGTTGATGGATCTGATTGACTTGCGTTCAAAGGCACATGATGGCACGGTTACGCAGACCACGTCACGTCTACAAAATGTTCATTAGGATAATTGTTACATAAAATTATTTAGTTATTATTTGGAAATTGAGGTATAATCAAAATATGGTCTCATATTCACTTATCTGTTAGAATCTTGCCTAAATGGGCAGGTTCAAAGTATGCCTCTGCAGCCGTGCAGTACTATACCTTAGATATCGATCATTGCCGAGAGCCTCTACAATAATCAGTAAATGATTTTACATCAACGGATCTTATCCTGACAATGAATTTAAGGTAATATTTTATAAATGGCTGATCAACAGTAATGTTGGGAGACTTAAATACAAGAATTCCCCGAGAAAAATTGTTGTGTCGAGGAAAATCCGACCAGGACGTAATCATGCTAATTACAATATGTATAAAAAGTCACAATTCACACTTTTTTTAAGCCTGGAAGTTAAACGGCGTGCTTTTATCTACGGCCATTTTCTTTTATGCTTAAATGAAGCCTGTCGAACAATTTGCAATAGTTGAGTTGAAGGTTGATAGCTTCAGGAAAATGGACTCCTACAGAGCGAAAGAGTGAAACTCCCGAAATTCAGGGGTGGGAAGCCGATCGTATCTCAATACATATTTATCCCTATTTTTCGGGTATTTACGCTGGTATTTGAATACACTTCACACTGGGATCGTGGGGTATTTGCCTTTTTATTCATATTCACATGCACAACTGAGTCAGTATCACGTTACTGAAAATTAATCAAATTAACTCTGAAATGAAAGTAAATGTCATAGGGGAATATTGAGATGCATCAATTGGTTTGTCAAAAGGAGTTTTATCGAACAATTTCTCTGACTCATTCTTAAGGCGTGGCCGTAATGACCTGCTGCCTCCTGGGTATCTCATGATGCCCCTGTTGGGTTCCTGTTTGTCCTCAACTAAATTAAGGTTAGAGCAGAGATGTCTACGAGAGTTTCTTGTTTTGGCCGTCACTACATGTGCCGCTTATACATTGTAGATAGGAGTAGAACATAGTGACTAGTGACGTAATTGGTGTAATCTAAACAGTAAGTATACTTAAGCAAATAACATGTACCCCAATGAGGTAATCGAGAAGCTTGTGTGGAGAATTTCCACAATCATGAGCAGATAGGCAGTCGTAGCAGAGTACTAAATTTTCGTATCCCTACGCGATAGCTTGTGGATTAAACTTTAGGCTTAATAGCCATATTTTTAATCAGTCCCATCCCTGTTGAAATCCTGAAACGATCACATGGTGTAAAGTCAGTAAGCAACAACAGAATTTTCCTTTTTTCTTACAATATTCATTGTATTCATTGGCAACACAAAGGTTTTTTACTGTATGTAAGATGGAAAACCTTAGAAGATTTAGTGCGTCACAGTTTGTAACTACTTCAATGTCTAGTGTTATTATTCTATTACTGGATCTGCGAGAAGTTTACACCAATTTTCCCATTATTTAGGGTGACCACATTTCGATAGCCAAAACAAAAGTATTGGAATTATTACCATTCATTAGAACGATTCACAGTCCTAACTTAGTTCCACTTTTTCTGATTTGGGAGTTCGGTAACACGCAGGAACGTTCTAAAGTGTTTCTTTAAAACTTCCAACGATCTTGGATTTACATTTTTGTATGAATTCTCGTCAACCCCCGTCATTCCAGAATATTTTTATCACGATCAGTTGGTAATGATAATGACTCGGTTAAGAAGGGCAAGCCAAGCAAATTTGAAAATTGCACAGCATGTTTCATGTAATTCACCAAGTCCTTATTTGTGTATTGAAAAATCAGAAGCGCGTTGTAATGAAATAGGGTTTAAGCTTTTCTTTATTTTGCTCAAAGTTTTTTAAAGGGAATATGCCAACTGCCAACTATTTCTGCTCCAGCACAAAAACTTACTTTGTTTCCAGCGCCTTTTTGTTATTGAAGACAAATGTTCCAAATTGAAGATGAATTCTGATGAACCGGCTTGATTTGCATAGCGGTAGGTTGCTAAGTATACAAATATCCTGCACTAAAAGCAAGAAATGATACGCGTGATACACTGTCAAGTTTCCCAACTAAAGCATGGATCTAAATTTGAAGCTTTCATTAAATATTTAGTTAATTGATAGTTAACTTAACTGGCCTACAATAATTGCATTTTTTCGCTGATGAAACACATCCATTCTAACATGATTGCCGTCCCAAATGAAGGAGAATCAAACAAAATACATTATTTACGGTCACCCTATCAATATTCTACACAGTATGACCTCTAGCAAAAGAGAGAGAATTTGCAATTTCACTCCAATTTGTGCATTACCACATCCTTGGGAAATATCCCCCTAATTATAGGATACAAACAAGGCTATAAATGTGGTTCCTTATCAACGGCCAAGCTCTGAGTTTTTTCCCTCCTACTAAAGGTATTTTTTGTCAAATTTGCTCGCTCTGCAAGTTTCATAAAATCCTTCAAAAATTATTCTACTCCCAATTATTTTTTTCATGTCTACACCTGATATTCTCTCTTCGCATCCGCCGAGGGTAAGACCAATACTGATAACGTTAAAGATGATTACATATACCATCATCATCCATTATCCATAAAAATGCTAGTACTGGCGTGCTGTTACTATCAGTACACGCTAACTAAATACAACCGTATGAAAGTGGGGATGACGTAACTTCGTAGAATATCATTCATTTGTTTCACCACACTCAACTATATCTCGTAATCGTTGCAGTGTCTATCAAAAGGGGTTCCGAGGAACAGTTCCTCCTTGCTAGGACTGCTCATCTTATCCTCAATTATTACCAGCCATGGAAGAATTATATATTAACATGAGCAAAACTAATAAAGAGGAGCGCTGAAACAGTTGTTATCATGCAGGTTTCTGCTAGGCAGGGACATCTGGTAGCTTTGATCAAGGGGAACTGACTGAACACACTACTCGCCGTGCCACTCCGGTATGATATTCCTGTGTCCACTAAAGCTGCACACTCAACTGGCATGTAGTGTTGTATAATGCATAGTTATATCAGAGGCAAGTCATATCAGTGCAAGTGAACGAGAACGTCTCGTTCACTGCCATGCGAGTGATCAGGCTAAAAGGAAGGTGCTGCTGCGTTTGCCTTTCAGCAGCCGGAAAGACTGCAGTAAAGTGGAATGTATAGTCACAGTAATCCCATTCCCTAGTTACCCAGTGTGTACCGCCCGCGGACGCATCTAATGAGTGGAATATAAAAACAATGCGGTGACCCGACTGTAGATCCGACTGTTTTCTACCGTACCCGACGATCTGAGATTGTTGTTGCGGGGCTTTGTAGTGTGGTGTGATTGTATTAGTTGTTTTTTCTCCATTGACGGAGGTGTGTTACGCAAAACAATATCTAAAACCAACTAATTCTTAATGTTGTATGTTGCAACGGACATTACAGCCAAGCCCAGCCTTTCCCTGTTATTACGCTGCCATTACGTTCACCGGTATGTTTACATGCGTTTCTTGATCCTCCACAAAGCCTGTTCTCAAGAGTTTATGTCGTGTTCAGAGTGTCATAAGTGCCTTTTGTTGCAATTGTTGACAGGAATCGGAGACTGTTCTGCGGTGTGAGAGAGTGAGGTTTTCACATCATCGGAAATTTCCCATTCCTGCTCACCTGTGAGGAATTGTGTTCCGAGGAAGTGTCCGGTCGATCTTCATTCAGCTGCTGAAATGGTCCGTTTGACGATGGGTGGGGAAAATGGTGGAATCAGCACAGGACCCCTAATTCCTTGTGAAAAGGATCCCTACTTGAACAGCATTGCGAAGAGTGTGAAACTACGGAACGGGACGACAAATGGGATCATCAAGAATGGTTTCGTGCCTGAGAGTAACCAGAAGCGGGGAGTGGAAGAAATTAAAAAGAAGAAGAATAACAATAGAAAACCATTTCAGGAGGAAAAGGAACCATGTTCTCTAATTGACGCTGTATTCACTTATCTATGTTACGCTGTTTTGGTTTTGGTCGGCTATATGAATGATTTCATTCGACCCATTACCACTCAGGAGAAGAATCGACCGGTGATTAGCGAATTTACGACATGAAATGATCGGTGACTGAATGCACTTACAATAATTGATTTTGGTACTGTTTATATATAGGGGTACACTCCTTTGTATGCCAGCTTCGAAAGTTTCTACACCCGACATGTGTATCGGCGGGTCCGAGATGCATGGAACATTCCGATTTGTAGTGTACCTGGAAAATACTGTACTCTTAAGGACCGAGAAACCCCGGATTATGGATGGACATTTCGGTACGTCCATGAATGGAATGAATTTAATGACTGCTCAGCTGATGGATGTTTACCGATTGTAATTGTATTGTTTTAGATTTACGGGGAAGAAGCTTGATTGTATCAATATGGGCTCTTACAACTACTTGGGATTCGCTGAGAATGTAGGGCCTTGTGCGGAAGATTCTATCAGAGCAATGAATAAATATGGATTGAATCCGTCTAGCATGAGAGCCGAGATGGGAAATACAGACTACGTTGTGGAACTGGAAAAACTTGTTGCTAGATTCCTGGGGGTGGACGATTGTATAACTTGTGCAATGGGCTTTGCCACCAACTCCCTCAACTTGCCTTGTATTCTCGATGAGAACTGTCTAGTTATTAGTGATGAAAAAAATCATGCGTCCATCATTCTCGGGCTGAGAACGTCCGGGGCTACCATTCGTGTGTTTAAGCACAACAGTAAGTTTCCTTTCTTGGTCTAAATACATAGCCTGAGGGTAGACCATTGCAAAATCTGTGATATTCACGTTACAAATAGCATGAAATTTTCCATAAACAGATATGAAAAGTCTGGAGAAGAGATTGCGGGAAGGAGTGCTGGGTGGCCGTCCGAAAACACGCTTACCATGGTCCAAGATTTTTATCGTTGTCGAAGGTGTGTACAGTATGGAAGGGACAATTGTCAGACTACCAGAAGTCCTGGCTCTGAAAAAGAAGTACAAGGTGAAGGAAACTCATTCAGTTGCAACTGTATGCCATGAGAGGATGTTTCTAATCCTTCAAATCATTTTTAGGCCTATTTGTACTTGGACGAAGCTCACAGCATAGGAGCAGTTGGTCCACATGGCCGAGGTGTTTGTGACTATTGGGGAATTAATCCCAGGGAAATTGATATACTAATGGGAACTTTCACGAAAAGTTTCGGCTCTGCTGGAGGTTATATCGCTGGTCCTCGAGAATTTATCTCTATGCTTAGGAGTAATAGTCACTCTCAGACTTATGGGGGTGTGATGTCAGCGCCCGTTGCTGAGCAAGTCATGTCATCAATGAAAATTATAATGGGAGAGGACGGGTCCAACGAGGGCATTCGAAGGATCCATCAGTTGGCACGGAATGCCAAGTACTTCCGGCAAAAGCTGAAGCAACTGAGCTTTATCGTCTACGGAAATGATGACTCCCCTGTTGTTCCTGTGGCGGTTTACATGCCTACGAAATTGGCGTATTGCGTAAGAGAAATGAGGAAAGCAGGAGTTGCTATCGTCGCTGTCGGCTTCCCGGCCACCCCGCTTGTTGAAGGAAGAATTCGTTTCTGCATGAGTGCATCCCATACGAAAGAAATGTTGGATCATGTAAGAAATTTGTGACTTAACTGGTGATTGACGGTATGGTTAAATTTTTTTAGTGGCTATTCATTCACAACAATTCATGTTTTTCTGGGTTCTAGGTACTTCAAGCTTTTGCCAAAGTAGGTGACGATATCACCCTTAGAGTCTCGAAGCTGCCACCATATCGAGGAGAAATAGTATATGAAGATGTTGAAACTAATGGACTTGGTTAACTTACATTAAGGTGGTTCAGAGCCTATCAATATCTAATGCTGACCCGAGAATTTAAGAAATGTAGCACTTCGCTAAAATGTTGCAGAACACATATCTGTTTTGAGTTTCGTAAATCACGGCGTTTAACATGGTGCACTAGCAAGTGTAATTAATTTAAAATATGATTGTTTGGAATTTGATTGTGTGAAAGAAATTTGGATGGAATTACTGTAAGTTTTAAGGGATTGTCTCATTGCTTTTATGCAAAGTTACGGTAATGCTCCTGCGTTATTCTTAAAGCTGTTTAATGTTCCTCGGTAAAGTCCCATTAAACTGTTCCGTAGATGTAGGACTCTGAATTACCTTGCCTCACGGACAACGCAAACGAGCACTTGCATTTTCTGAAATGCTTTGTACGGACTTGGATAGTAGGTTTTAGGCAGTTTTCAACACAGTATCTACCAGCCAAAGGTTTAACTTAATATCTAATTTCCAGCTTTTCTACTGCGCTCGATAAAGTTATCTACGATGCTTACCTGTGCCATTCAACTAATCAGCCGTTGACGGAGCGCATAACTTAGTCACTATCGCACTATTTGACCCTGCAGTTTGCTCCGACTTGTAATATTTTCAGTCTTTCTCAAATTATTATACTACTAATTAAACTATTTAGGAACTTTGTAAACTTAACAGGAAAGACTTGAAGTTTTACTAACGTTTGCTGTAAAACCAAAGCTATTATTAGTGCCGTTGGGAAGTTAGATGACAATGAGCAACTCGTCACGCTTCCCTATTAAGTTGCTAAAGCCATAATCTGTTCATGTATGGAAACATCATGTTGTAAGCCAATATAAGCGAGTCCTTTTGTAAGTTGGAAAATTCCTCGATACTTCAAAATGTTTTCGGAAGTGCTAACTGCCCAAGGAAGCGCAAAAGATGCTTTAGCTATTTCTTTCTCATTATCTTCGGCTGGGAAACTGTGTCGTGTATTGTATTCCCGGTTCATTTAAGATCTGAGGGAATTATAAGGATTGAAATAAAGGTTCGTCGTAGACGAAATGGGTCTAGCATTATAGTGCGGCCTCAACTAATATCTCATTTATTGACAACTATTTTACGGATACTTCTGGGTCTTGTTAATAGCACGAGACAACCGTTGTGCCACTGCCTCTGTACAGCTCATTGTTTACAGTATAGTTTTGTTACCCTAAGGCTTGGTTTAATAACATTTTATTGAGGCTAATTATTCGCGAATTTCGCGTTGCCCGTAGGTAATTTATCGTTATTTTTATAGCAGTGTAAAATTTTTAAGCAATCTGTTATGAAGATGAATTTTGGTCAACGAATTGATTGTCTTGATCCTTTTTAAGTTAATATGGAGTGTATAATAAAATTTACAGGATTTTGACGAGGAAGATTTACTTTTTTATAGGTTTTTCCTCTGCTCTGGGTTATGCAGAATAATTATTACTGTAGTAGTTGTCCAATGCTTTGGAAACCTTGTTACTACTGTACTGAGCACTGTACTTAGGGATAGGGAACATATTCGTTGCGTTGCGTTGGTGAATTTGAGCAGCACAGTGACCTTACTGTATTGCCATGGCGATACTGAATACATCTTTAATGAAATTTTGGTATGTCTAAATAGTTTTACGAATTTAGATATTTAGATCCTTTCCTCAGTTGTGGTGGTTGGTTGGTTAGATGGTTGCGGTGTTGGTCGTTGACCTGTTGACTGTCAATCTGACGGGACACGCGACGACGCGACCTGAACTGAAACTGAAACAGCATTATTAATCCTGTAATGAAGAATGACGAATCCCTTCCGAGTCGGACTCGGGATTCTAGTGGTTGTATCGTGCTAAGACCACATTCAGCAATTATCGACTAGAACCGTATTCCGTAAATTATCCGTTCTGTAAAATATAAACATATATTGCTCCATTTCAGGCTTGGGATTAATGAACAAAAAATCACCTATATTTAACCTATGTTTTGATGACGTTTGAACTATTTTTATTGTCACTGGGAACCCCGTACTCAGTTTCTAAAGCTTCACTGTAAAAGTATATGTTCGACTTCAGCGATGATATAAGGCAACCGGACTCGGAGTAGATATAATTATAGATGTTCTGCCAACACTCACCCCATTTGCTTTTATCTAACTTCGGAGGTTAATTCTAACAAAGCCATCATCATCCTCATGGGAAATTTACTTTGCTGTTTTGGTGGTGGGAAGACCGCCGCTGAGGACTTAGGAGAACGCCCTAGTTTGCCGTGAGTATATAATTCTCTCTTGTTTCTCTTTAGTCATTGCGCTTTCTCTTGGAAATCTGCATACTATTAACTCCTGCCTTTTAGCACATCATGGTAATTTTCTGCAGAAAATAGGCGTCTTGCGATTTTAGCTATTTTAATATCACATCATTATCATTTTTAATTGAGGTTAGGGGGATTGGAAAATGTTCAGGACAAAGTATGGCAGAAAAGATGCCAATTTGAAAAAAAACGAAACGAACAGAACGGAATCGTCGCGATCGCGTCAGAATGTTCCCGGGAAGCACCTCATGAATTGTACAACAACCACATTTACAAAATATGCACAGCGTACTTCCGGAGCCTTCAGGTTCTCATTCGATGGCGGTGACAGTCATCGCGTTCTTTCTTCTTTTTTCTATGCTGATTCAATGCCATGAGGGTGAAAGTAATGCTCGGATTCTGAAGCCATAGAGGAAAAACACTGGCACTCATTAAGTACAGATTAACCCGCCTAATTTCAAATTCAATTCATTACGAAACCTAAAAACCAAAACCTGCTCACGGAACCAGAACATTACTACATACATTTAACATTTTAAATTGCTACAAATATACGCATAACTATTTATTTTAGCATTAACGAGGGTGAAATACGTGAAAAGAAATTAACGTTCTTACGTGCTAAATTTTTAAATTCAGAGAATAAGAAATTAAAAATGGCATAGCGGAAGAAAAATTAGACTTAAACAACTAAGTAATAAATATTTAATATTAATCAGTTGACAGCTCAGTTGTACAACCTGCCCGTGATTTTATGTTTGTCACTCAGGCAGTCGTGTATTTTAATTGGGAAAGAGTGTAACGTAGAAGGAAGGACGTTTAAATTGTTTTATTGATAACTTTCTCTTTGTTCTTTATTTTCATCGTATATGGTTAACTGCAAGGTGTTGAACGTCATACGGTCATATCTTTTATAAGAATAGATTTGTAGGAAACTGAACACAGGTTCTGTAGCTATCATATCTTCGGATTTATTCCGGATAATCCGATGTCATGGCTTCTCATCTTTCAAATCCTCATAATTTTTCTTATGCAAATGAACGTCAGCTGAATTATGGACTAAACCATTTATCCTCTTCTTTAAGTAACTGTAGTAGTTTATTCGTCAGCTACAATGATACAGGTCATCCATATCCATATCCACGAGCAGCCCTGCCCAAACCTATTCTTCAATTTCGAACCAAAATTTTGGAGTTGGATAAGGACTACGAACCAGTGGTAAACTATGGGTATCCTCCCCCTCCGAAGCCACCATCACCGCCTCAACTTTCACCACTCTGCTCCCCTTGCCCATCACCGGTGGAAGGGGATGAAGATATCGAGAGTCTTGATGATGATAGTGACCCTGAAATTTTAGAATCAACGAGTGAAACGCCAACTCAATGTTTCTCGCCTCTCGCACCACCTCCCGAACCTCCAGAATTCCCGTGGTCGACACTGCCTCCACCACCCACACCTCCAGAGTTCCCATGGCCAACTCCAGCACTGGAGGGAGCAGGGGGGACCAATGTCAAATCGACGAAAGCCCCTCCGGAGAATCTTCCAGAAGACCTCCTCAAGCTTTGCCAGCCGTTGTTCTGCAAATTGTGCATTCAAAATCTAACCTCAAAGATAATCTCGAAGAGACACTACAAGAGTAGGAGGCATAAACTTAATGCGAATAAGTGGTTGCGTGTCCACGGCTATTCGGATCGCTTGGTACCTGTTCAGCCACGTGGAAACGATCCCAACTTCAGACAAAAAATCTTGCTGAGTGCCATGCAGAAGACGTTTGATTGGAAAGAGACCGATGAAGAAATTAAATTCTCGTCAGTTTTGCCACAAGAGCTGAGGGATATGTTTGAACCGTTTATTTGCAAGCTTTGTAACAGAAAACACTTTTCCCGCACACATGCTGCAGATCACTACAGAAGTAAAGACCATTATTATCGTATTCAGCTGTGGCTTGGTCTCATCGAACCATTGCCCACAAAATCCACTAGAATCAAGCACTCATACTGGCACTGGATGAAGAAACATCACCTCGGGTCTTATTCCAACAAATCCAAAGCTTCGAAGACTGATGCTGCTCAACGGTTTGAGCATCAAACACCCGGACCTCGGGGGTTTTTTCCCTGAGAATAGCTTGCATTTTCATGGTTGAGTGATGCAGTTACAGTAGATATCATATGCTGGTTTCCATATAGCAGCATTTTTGAACTCATGTACACAAACGTTCCGAATGGTGAAGAATTATAATATCCGATTTCGATCGAACCCAATTGTGGGCTCATGTGAGTTTATACATGAATCGCTTTCAAAGAACCCCGTCAGTTATTTCAGTCGTTAATTATAATTGCAAGTTTGTAGTCCCATGTTTTAAAAAAAATAGAATGCTTGATATTTGTACAAATACTTTTTTTCTTTCAGGAAAGGCATTTTATTAGGCGTGGGGAATCCGCTCCTGGACATCGTCGTGACTGTTGACACTCATTTTATTCAGGACCACGGACTTGAACTCCACGGGGTTACGAGAATAAGCGATGACAAGTTGGACTTTTATCAGTTACTCATCCAAGATTTGTTAGCATCATACGACAAGGGAATTAAATATATTGCTGGAGGATCAGTACAGAACGTCGTCAGAGTTGCACAAGTAATTCTTGAATTCGAGTTTTTAGAATTCAAACATTTTTCAGTATAATCTATCATCTTTCAACCGCTAGTCAGTTTGTAATCACTTTTTTTTGTTACTGAAGTGGATTTTAGGTTCGTGGAATGCAACCGTATTCATGGGATCTATCGGCGATGATGACTTTGGGAAAATTCTCTTTCGAAAACTCTTAGATGACGGAGTTATTGGAGAGTATCAAATCGTTGAAGCAATTCCAACAGGTACATGTTTGGCCATGATCACGGGGACCAAAAGAACTCTCGTGGCGTGTCTTGGAGCTGCAGATTGTTTTCGTACAGATTTCCTACAGAATCCTAAACATTTCACATGGGTTGAAAAAGCGGAATACTACTTCCTCTCGGTTTGTTTGTCTTGCGAATGAGCATTGAATGCTATTGGATTTTCTTTTTTGTATATTTCTAGAACGTAAATTATTCTTCTGTACCCACAGGGTTTCTTCCTAGCCGTTAATGCTGAAAGTTCTCTAATAATTGCCAAGTATTGTACGGAACACGATAGGACTTTAGCTTTCCATCTAAGTGCTCCCTACGTCTGCGCCAGCAACCCTGACGAAGTGAAATCCATTCTTCCACATACAAGTCTGTTATTTGGCAACGCCGCTGTAAGCATTAGTTTTTCATTTACCACTGCTTTAGCGCAGACTTTTTATTATGCAAGCGTAAGCTTATTCAATCAGTTCTAGCTTACTGCAACAACTTGGTACAAGTGTGAATGATCGAAATGCAGGAAGTAAAACAACTTGGAATTGTGTTCGGATTGGCAACTGACGATTTGGAAGAATTAGCGTTGACGATATCAAACCTATCACCTATTGAGTGTAAAAGAGCTTTTCGGATTGTGGTCGTCACACATGGACACAGGCCTGTTATTGTTGCTCATGGTGAGTGTGTGAAGCTATTCACAGTAGCCTGATTTATTGAATTGGAAGAAAATTTTGAATGATGATACACCATGAATTACTGTAATGTACATTCCAAACTCTCCGAATGCAATTATTAAGAACTGAGTCTTATTTTTGTGGATAATTTATTTTCATGCAGATAACAAAATTTCAAAGTTCATTGTCCAAGATTTACCAAAGTCAGAAATAGTGGATACAAACGGTGCAGGGGATGCTTTTGCTGGAGGTAACGACAAAATCTATTTTACTGTGTACTGATTTTATTTTTCAGAAGCTTGTGTTCATGAAATAACTGATTGTTTTAGAAATGGAATTATCTTTCGCATTGCAGGATTTTTGGCTCAGTTTATTCTTGGAGCATCTATTGAAAATTGTGTCGGCTGTGGGAACTGGGCGGCAGCAGAAGTTATGAAAAATTCGGGATGCACGTTTCCTGTGCACAAAAGATTCAACTCAGCATTCATGTTATAGCAAACATATGTCTTTTTTAGATTTGATTTTTTGAAAACATGACATTCATTTCAGAATGTTTTGCTTGTTCAAATGCTCAAATTTCAAATGGTCCGTACAAGTTTCCAAAATTGTGCTTGGGCTAATTCGCTTAGACTTTTTAATTTCAGTGCAGAGGGCACAGGACAATATGTGTGCTGCAGATCATGCAAAGTTTCAATTTCTGCGAACGTTTTCACAAAACAAGTTCCCGAAATGTATTTACAGGTTGCATTTTGAGAATGTTGGGTCCAACAACTGAGCGATTTTAATAAACAAGGGATTGGGAAAGGAAATGACTATGAAAAAGTTATTTTAAAGTCTTGACTATTATGCTTGTGATATTTTCGAGTATGTCATTGAAAATCGCCGACTCCATGGAATTGTTCGACTAACTAGTCCTAAGGTGCCATCTTAGGACTAAGGTCGATAAAAGGTGTTAAGACATGCTAGCCACCTTGGTTTGATATTGAATTATTAATGCTATAAGTTCCTGTTAATCCTTCATTAGAAAACTTGCATCACTACAATTAAGTAAGCCACCACTTGGCTGAAAATCTGCAAAAGAGACAAATTATAAATATTTTATGAAAATTACACGGAGATTACAGTGCAAAAAACAATTTGCGCTCACCCCGAGGAACAACCTTCCATTTAGAGTCCCCAGATTTCCTATATTGATTTTCCCAGTGTCATTCTGCGACACCAAGCCGTACAATAGCTGTACCTGCAAAAGCGTATGACATTTACTGCTCCGGATGGTGCGTCGTTGTGTTGTGACAGCTGTGATAGATAATTTTAACTCTGCCGTTACTCACTTGCCCAAATGTCGCTGGATCGAATGTGACAGAATCTAATCGCATAATGTCATTTCCAATGGCCTGAACCTTAATGAAACCAAGAACTTAATTAATGACTGCGACTTCGTCAAAACACTTAAAATGTGTAGCTTAGCGCATGTTACACATCCTAACATCCATTTCATAGCGCCATCTACCGCTTTGCAGAAATTATCTGAAGCTTGGGTAGTTTATAATTGCTAATCACCAGTAAGACCTGCTATTACTTAGCATTTTGTAATTATACAAAACTCACCTCAAGAAGAACTGCTTCAGATCCGCGCGCTTTTTTAAACAGCCGGGCAAGTAAGGCAAGAAATAAAACGATGATAAGGATCTTTACATACGCACCCTGAGCCCCATAATGATTTCCTTTCAGTATCATAAACCCAGATAAGGTCCCTGATGCAACTGTATTGAGGATGAAAATGATCAACATCGGGGTAAGGAACTCCCCGGCCAAATGACACTGGCGAGAGATCTCACAAGTGAGTTGTCGAAGTAGAGCCAGTTTTTCCGCTGTCACGTTATTTCTCTCCGCGCAGCAGTTAAGGCTCTCACGCACCTGCATTGCATTTATATATTCAAAAAACCATTTCTCACGCCATAACATTGAACCAATAAATACGCAATATTTCTGTGAAGCCTACCCACGCGTATCCGTCCTTGAGACTATTCATAATCGTAATGTTCAAGTCATCTAGCCCTGCTGTAACTGATATCATTTGAAGGAACAAGCACAGCATAATCCCAAATTCCAAGTAGAACAAAGAATGGGAATTTATCACCGGAAGCGCCCCCAGTAATACCAAAATGATTGGTACGACACCTCGGACACTGAGAGAGCACAAAAAGGGGCGACATACCACCTTGTGTATTCTTCGTAGAAACGCTTCATCAAAGGCAGGTTTCAGCAAGTCCGCAACATCGTTCCAATTGTTCAACCATTCTACCAGCTTGGAACTACTTAGCCAGGAGGCCACAATGATTGAAAATTGGCAAGTGGATACGAGAACGGAAAGTAATCTGAGGCCATGAGATGCTGAAAAAGTTGTGGATTTCCCATTGATGACAGACCCTTCCTCAAATCTTTTGAAATTTGAAGCCAATCTATTCAACAGACCCACTGTATTACTTTATTGTTACCTCAGTCTCTCTAAAATATTCTACGTTGATAATCCTTACTCCGGTCCGAAAACGAAAAAAATTTTCAGAGCCATATGGGTAGCAAAAAGCAGTAAACTGATGCTGAATATTAGGGCACACATTACCCTCCCCCAGGTTAGTGGTGATGCCCATGATGTAACTGCATACTGCTTCTTCCCTTCAAAATCCTTCCGATATCGGATGGAGAACATCCCAAGTGTATTCAAGTAGCGAATCAGGAATGATATTTCGCTGTCATGGCCACGATTCCAACCAGAAACGACTTTCGTTTCCATTTCAAAATGGACAGGAAAGGGCAAGCGGAACATTCCTATGATTGGACTGGGAATGTTGGATTACGAATGCAGAGAGAAAAACATGCTCAGCTGAAGCTAAGAGGAGGACATAAATGCCCATCAAAAGTTATGAGACAAATGTTTATCAAAGAGGTGGAGACATGCATTCGAAAGAATGTATGAACTTTTGGAAACAGTAATAAGAATTGTGCAAATCTCGTCCCTCAGAACAAACGCAGGGTCCCACCTCTTTGTGCCTTGATGTTGTTCTTTATAGGATATTATGTAATTCACAAAATCAACAACCAATTTTTTTGTGCAAATACGAAAAAGTTGTACAAACAATCTGTAAGATGAGAAAATTTTGCTTTGAGTTAATGGCTTGTCTGCTCTGTAAGCCACGTTAGAGCTTAATACTAGTATTTACGTTGTTCCCGCCAGGGACCACAGTCAGTGTGTCATTGTGTTAAGTGCTAAACCTAAAAGTGATGATTTGATGAT
Organism: Pseudobourletiella spinata; assembly: GCA_009870155.1. Taxonomy (NCBI): domain Eukaryota; kingdom Metazoa; phylum Arthropoda; class Collembola; order Symphypleona; family Bourletiellidae; genus Pseudobourletiella; species Pseudobourletiella spinata. The sequence goes on from WJFA01000614.1 coordinate 24,879, forward strand.
CTATATCAACTACGTGACAACACCCGCAGACATGAAGGCGGATTTTAGTGCACCTTCATGGCTTTCGGGGTCGATTTCACATTTTCTCATGTCAGCACTCAAAAACGTCCTAAAAGTTCGTCACCTAATCACCATTCTTCATCCCCTTTCGTAATTCATATTGCCCCATGTTACCTCTTTACTTTGTAAGGTCTAATACCCAGCTTAAAAGATCACGCGACTTGGACCAAAGCGGGGTATAATGTGTAAAGCTGGAATACAATTTTTGGCTCGTTTGAAAGCCATACCGCAGAGATATTCTCCATATATTCAACGAACGAAAAGTCAGCAAGATACAGCATGCTGTCCGAATATCCCAGCTCTCACATGAGCACTCGAGAATTTTCTACGGATCTAATGCGTAGAATGGTGCCTAGTGTAACATGCGTGTGTGCTCAACGACTGGAGGTTTCTGCGTAGCTGAGAGGAACGTTCAGTTGAGAGGGTTTCGGTTCATGGATAATCCGGAATATTCGAGTAAAATAATTTTATATATATAAGGGCTGCTGTTTCAGTAGACATTCGGAGTTGTGCTTTGGATCTGAGGGAGTAATTGCGACTGAAGTCATTTGAAGGGTAAAGACATTGCGTGCGTTTGAAAGAGCTCGTGAGTGGTTGCAAGAGTATTGCTCGTATCCGGGAGTTCAAGGTTAGTTTTAATGTAATTTATGAAATATTTTCGGCGGAGGAAATAAAAAAAAATGTTGTGAAGTTTGAGTATATAGTGTGCGTGTTGGGCAAGAACCGCGGTTAGTCTTTCTTACAAATTTTCTTCTTCGTATGTTTCAGGTCAAACTGAATAATGACACTTGTGCCGAGCTTCTTTGAGTTGGACCCGTGGTCTAACTGGTGGTCTGGCGGACCGTCACGTCGTGCCCGTCGACGAACATCCCCACTTGGCTATTTTGAAAATGTGGACCGAGACATAGCGAATGCATTCAACAGTCTGGACATTTCGCGACCAGGAAGTGAGCTCGGTTTATTCAGTCCACATACGGAGACTGAGTCGGGTGGCGTGGAGGGGAAAGAGCCAGGGAAGTATACTATGAACATCTTTTTGGGGAGCCATATCAAACCGGAGGATATTAAAGTAACTTGTAAAAACAACGTCATGACCATCGACGCCAAGAAGGAATATAGATCGGATGACGGGAACGCTAGGGTATATCAGGAGTTCATGAGACGCTTCACGCTGCCCCAGAATGTGGAGATGAAGGAGATCAAGTCTGAACTGACGCCGGAAGGGTACTTGACGGTTGAAGCCCCGGTGCACCGCCAAGCGATTCAGGAGCAAAAGAAGGCACAGGCAATTCCGATTAAGAAGGAATGATTATGTGGCTGAACGATTGGAAATTTGCAAATTGACTGATGCTTGTCCTATATATTTTCTAATCAAAATGGTTTTGGGGTAGGCTATCAGTGTTTATGTATTAGCTGGTATTATAGTAATTTTCCATTATATATGCAGATTACATATTATGGTAACGCGTATCATTGTTGTTGTCTTGACTCTTGACTTCATTTCGGTGTTACAGCGTATTTCCTGTTGTAAATAAAGCTTTCATTTCATTATCATAATTTACTATTCATACTTGCATTTGTATTGATGCCAGAGAGAGACAGATCATTATTAAACGTAGCAGGTTCATATGTGCTCGCCCGAGCGCACGAACGGGGTAACGGGGTTTAAGAAGTATGAAAGTAAATTAGTCATCGAGGATGAGTCAATCGATCTATACCCGCCCTTTATTTGGTTGGGCTATGTAGGAAAGAACGATTGGGTTGGGGGTGGATCATGTATTTCAAGATTATTACTGGTGAATAAACGTACGTAAAACTTCATATTGACACTATTACCAGCAAATCGTGTTTCCTAAAATGATAGTTCATTCAAAAAAATCATCTGATCATCTTTCAGTCATCTGCCATCAATTCCCAGGGCAACGTGAACGTGAGGTAGGTTACCAGTTAAACGAAGAGCCAAAATGAACGCCCAACGTGGGGCTCGAACCCACGACCCCGAGATTAAGAGTCTCGTGCTCTACCGACTGAGCTAGTCGGGCTACTGTTGCAGTATTGTAATTTTGGGTCTAAAAATGCGTTTTACAATACAGCTCCCCAGATCGTTTCTAATATTTATTTCGGTGGTTAAACAAGCGTAGAATTTGTCTGCTACGAGCACTGCTCACACTCGTGAGGTCCAGATTCATCTGCGATAACTATAGTGATCATCGATCGTGTGAACTTGTTTGATATTATGAAGGTTGTGAGTAACGCGGCATTTCCCACACAGAATCACAGCATGGAATTCCATTTTCATTGGCTAGGGATATGTTAAGTTTCTCAGTGCGTCGTACTGCTTTTACTGGTGATTGCGATCTCCGTGTCACGATGTCGCGAACTGCTTCATACACTTTAAAGACAGACACACACGGAAATGCTGTAGTGATCAGTAAGGTAGGTTATGACTCACGACATTGGGATTTAGGATCTTCCATTCCTACTATAATACTTGTTCTAATTTCTAACTATGCCTGGGGAGGGGAGCTACAGTTGCTAAAAATATAACCATTCTCTGGAGCAGTACAGCGACAACGACGGACGTAATGGCTAATGACTGCAACTTTCACAATCACCCACCCACCCATCAAATCCAGGCTACATGTCCACAGATGTGATCACTTTTTTCGGTTTGCAGTTGTTTCTGTAGAGACGTAGTGGTAGTATAGCAGATACTGCAAGTTTTGACATTACAGAATTTACCAATCCGTAGCTGCTGCGATGATGACCGTACTCGTCATCTTCACTATGTTTTACCTCAGAAGCTCGTGAATGTACGCTGTTTATTCCGGTTGAAATCAGCGATGAGCCTTACAATCAATGGCATTGTCATCCAGAAATCATTTCGTCCTTACATTTTTATGTGGCAGAGCACCTTTAGATTGCAAATGAAGACATGTGCAGCCTTCGTTCGCAGCATTCTAGCCGTCAACCATAAACAACCAACAAGTAACACTGCCAGTAAAAATCTACGATGACGGAGTATGATACTATGCAATGATAAAGCTTACTTTACATTCTTTCTGCATAATCATGTTAAGGTACTTGGATGATTTTAGTAACGCTTGGTGGGAATTTTATTCAAATACTGATTTCATTACGAAAACAAAATATCAAGTATGTGTGCTACTAACCTAAGCTGTCGAACTGCGTGAATACGAGGACAAAATTAGAATTACTGCAAAAAATCCCCCCATAATACCCCGATCGTGCTCCCCTTACGACTACTTCAAAAAATCGACCAAGAATAGGAAAATAAAACAAATGTGCTCCTATAGAATTAACACGACACCATTACAAATAATATTAAATCACTCGTCGGCCACAACGCTTCATTCATGTTTAATAGGAATTGGCTTAGGCTGCTGAGCCTCAATAGCCTGCTGCGGTACCGGAGCTTCAATTCTCAGGATGCCCTCATGTGTCAGATGTGATTTGACTTCCTTCACGTTGACGTTGTCGGGCAGCTTGAACTTCCGCGTCACCTCCTGGTACACCCGATGGTTCCCATCTTCGGATTTCTTCTCATGTTTGGCATCAATGCTCATCACGTGATCCTTCACACTTACTTTCACGTCTTCTGGGGAGAAATCACGACCCATGTGAACGTTGAGAACATATTTCTTGTCTTTCCCATCTTCCACTATTTGTGGCTTCAGGTCCAGCTCTCCCCGGAGGTTACGAGGCAGACCAAGTTCACGGAAGACGGAGTTCATATGTCGGTCCATATTTCTGAACTGGCTGTTCATGTCCCGCATGGCTACTTCCAACTCATTTACGACAGGGTGACTCAGAGGGTTTATGTCAAAGAAATGAACAGGCCGGACATTCAAGTGGCTATCGTCGTATGGACACAGGGCGTATCGAGACATCTTGTTCGAGCTACAAAAAGCAAACGCAATTAATACAAAATAACTTTTCCTACTTGTATGCACAAATATTACCACAATCAAGTTTCTAGTTTCTAAGTCCCAGCACACAATTATAATAAAGTTTTTTTGAAAACTGATTGGATCTATACCTGAGGTTCAAATGAGGATCAATTTCCTGGAAAACTAAAGCCCGCTGGAGTGCTCTGCTCTTTACGTAAACAGCGATAGTAAATAAAGGTACGGAGACCGCCTCAACTTCGTCCTCTCACTGTAGTAAATTCTGACAGTTTGAAACCTAAACTTCCGACTCTGTTGTCTTTTATACAGTCCGCGATTTCACTAACAAATGCTTGAGTGCCGTTGGATCCCTTTATTTCATGCAAATTACCCCTTCCAGTGATGGGATCCAGCTACATTTGAATCATGTCCTATTATCATCAGACGGTTGTGTCGCCAAGTGAACCAACAAAAATGCTGAGAACAGTTCAAATGCACCAGTATCCGGAAAATATACCCTATTCTGTATGATATTTCTGTAGGCGTCAGCTAAACAATCGGCAAGAGGCACTCTGAAGATTACCTTACCCTAGTTAACATTAGTTCAATTAAATTTTCATGCTACAAAAATTCTAGAGTTCATTTGGTACGGCTATGATTTCTATTTTAATTCTAAACCAGTCCGAACGTTCGAGAACTTTCCACCTGTTCTCCTTATGCGTCGTAGTTCCGGACATGGAAATCCTATAAAGGGGAGTGTGTAAGCCCATTCTACGCAGTAACGTACGCATACGGCGAAGATCAAGTGAAAATAAGAGAGGGGTAGACGGGCCGTTTCATATTATTATTATTATTAGTGAAGAGCGGAGTTAGCTCATGTCCTTATCGTGTCTGCCGAGTCAGCTAAAACTACGTGACAGCGACAGCAGGTAAAATTTATGCAAATACGTTTACTAAAGACTTGATTACCGTACGGGAAGCAATTGTGTACGGAAATCAAGAATAAACAGCTGAAACCGCTGGTTACAATACCTCTGCTGTTTCCAGAACACTCAGACCAGAATGGCTGCAACGTATCTCGTCATTCCTTCGGACCGTTTGCTGTGGGACCCGTGGCGATTAGGGAAGCAGAAGAAACAACATTTAGATCATCCCAGCAGGACCTACCGCTTGACTCACTTGAAAAAATCCTTACAAGATTTGCGTAGACAGTTAAATGCAGTTGAGTGGGAAATGAGAAAGATAAAGAAACCAACTAAGGAGGAGCCCGCACAGCCAGCTGATGGTGGAAAAGGATCCACGTCAACAAAAGTCGTCTATCACTTCCTCGTTGGACCCGATGTTGAGGCGAATAACATCAAATTAACTGTGAAGGATCATCATATGCAAATTGACGTGAAGAAAGAGGGGAAGTCTACGGATGGGTCCTGCAGGTGGCACAAAGAATTTATGAACAGATTTACACTACCAAAGCACGTTGAAATGACAGATGTTCGGTCTGTGTTGACATCGGATGGGTATCTGAGAGTAGAAGTGACGGTGCCGAAGGACCAGCGGGAAACATTAAAGGGTGAAGTAATCACTCCAGAGGGTTACTTGAGAATTGCCACTCCAACGAGAGATGAGGATGTGAACGGGACAGGGCAAGAAGGTCAGGAGGTGCCAGTCCAGGTAGCATCATCTGGTGAGGAAGAAAAGCCGAGCGGATGTCTTCAGCACTAAATTCGAGTATATGTGATCCGGTTTAGTTTATAATTAATGGCACCATTTTAATGTAACATTGTATGCTAGTACTGAGGCTTATCAATGTGAATTTGCACAACGTGATTGGATTTCTACTGCGATAACTTGACTTGAATAAAGACGCTACTGTTTCACTTTTTGTAATTTCACGTGAGTGATAATTTGATTGACCCATTTCATGTTTGAATATGAGGTGGACATGTATACACAAATGAATTTCCATAAAATGCGATTTTTTGAAATTTTATTTACGGCTCTACATATCGGAATCCGACAAACTTGACACATCACATGAACGGTATTAATGTACACACATGTAAAGCTACAAATTTACATAACACACCTTAGCATAAACAAAATGTCAACATAGTATACAAACGTGGAAAATAGTACACCAGTCGATTACATAATACGACGGCGTCACCCCTTCTTGAATGGCAAGTTGTACTTATGCGTTTTTACGTTCACTGCTGGTTATAATACTGTTACAAAGCTGCAACTTTTCCGGGAGCCATACTCCGCCCGGTTGTAAGATTTCGAAAATATCCAAGGAAACGGCATCCGGGCATGAAAATCTACGACAAGAATAATTCAATTCACCCCAGTGACAATGGAGAAATGCCGTTACAGCATAATAGCCGGTTGTTTACTATGAAGTACCTCACCTCAACTTATTACACTGCAGGCACACAAATTTCAGTCACTCCTCCTCCTTTCTGACTCTGAACCCCACCTGCAGTATACCTTACAAGATATAGCGGAGCTTATCCCGGACTACTTTAGGTTTGGGTGACTTGGAAGGACTTGGTCTAAGGGAAAGAAATTATACGAATGCATATGAAGTATCTCCGCATAACCGTAAGCTACGACTACGAGTGATGTGCTTCCTAAATCTAACGTATTACTCATCCACTAACACTGGAATCTCCGCAGCTTTCTTCACTGCTTGCGGCGGAACCTCAAGGGCTGGTAATGGCAGCGGAGCCTCAATGTGCAGAGTGCCGTTCGGCTCCAGAACTGACCTCACCTCCTTCACATTCACTAATTCTGGTAAGGTGAACCTCTTCTGGATCTCATGACGCACGCGGGTGCTACCGTCCCGAGAACAGTGGTCTGACTTGGCCTCCACCACCATCATGCGGTCCTTCAGTTTGACCCGGATGTCACGCGGAGCGAAGTCGTCCCCCACGTGAAGGTTCACCTGATATTTCTTATGGTCGCCCTCGTCCACAATCTCCGGTAGCTCTGACTCCAGCTCATCCAGCACAGAATGCCATCGCGGAAAGCCAATGTCACGAAAAGCTGCGCTCATTCTCCGTTCCATTCGCATGAACTGCTCGTCGAAGTCTCTAAATGAGTCGTCCATGCGGGCGAAATGATGACGCCGGTGCCATGGATCCCTCCAATTATGTGGCAATGAGCCAGCCCAACCTTCGTCAAAACCGTACTTCCGGTCTTCCGGAGTGATCACCCTCGCATTTCGTCGTAACATATTTCTGGAAAAAGAAATTCAAATGATGATAAAACTAAATATTAAGTGGAAGAGACACGTCACCAGTCTCACAACTATTATTTGACAATAATATCTGTGCACAAATAATTCTGACGCAGAAGTTACTTACCTTTTAGCGTCTTTATACACCACACTTTTATGCTAGCAGAGTAATCTGTTAAACGATTGCAGCTCAATTTCGCAATTGTCTGTGTTGCTACTTCTTACTTTTCAGCAAACAAATGTTTTGGTGATTCGAAGAGCCTTAAATGCGTGTAACTCTCTCAGACCTGATGAACAAACACTGAGGGGAATCTCGGGCTCCACGCACTGTATACCGGGTGAGTAAGTGCGTAGATCCCATTCTACGCACTTTCATTCGCATGGAAAGTCCGAGAATACGATTAGGACTGTGGAGAATATACGCGAAGGACTGAGAATAAGAAAACTGAGTGAGCTCAGCAAACGACGCACTATGAAGTAATGATGGGCTTCTCACACGTTTCACTCTTGCATTTCACAGCATTTCACAGCATTTCACAGCATTTCACAGCATTTCACAGCATTTCACAGCATTTCACAGCATTTCACAGCATTTCACAGCATTTCACAGCATTTCACA
>WJFA01000615.1:0-32703 GCA_009870155.1 Pseudobourletiella spinata
AATCTCCGATCCAGGTGGTGGCTCGTACCACTCCTCAATCACCCGTGTATCTACACCCGCGTTCAAAAGTGTGGGTCATCTAACTAGCGGCTGTCCACAAATGACGTCATAAAAGGGGTCAGTGGGTGGGTCAAAGTCTCCCATTTAGCGCCATTTTAAAATCGTCATCATTAGGGGTGGATGCGTCCTAAATTTCCGAAATTTTGATGATGTCATTTATGGACAGCCCCCTAGGAATGCGACTTCGGCTGACAGTGACAGGACTCGATGGTGTGGTGAATGGTGAAGTCGCAATGCATTGCATTGGCACCAAAGTGTCGCTCATCCCTGTGCGGCAGTGTGATTTTTCATTGCACCGTATGATTCCACCATGTGTGGTGTGTGCTTGAGTAATTACAACTGGGACAGCGTGTCTACAATGTTCCAAGTCTGCATCAGCCCTTTACAATTTACCAAATACGGGCGCCCCTTCGTGTTAAAGCCTGAAAACAATGTTAGAATAACTAGTTTTCGTGTGTATAAGTTCCTTTTATTTCTTATTTCATGAATACTGTCCGTGTAACTCCTCTGACGTACTGGTTCCCAGGTGAATGCAATTAAGCTGTGGATGAGTGGAAAGCTACCGCCTTAGTCTTTAGAGACAATCAATGTAACTTGACCCAAGATTTTTTACACAAAGGACCTCACAAAAACGCGTAGTTCGTGGCTTACGAGGGATGGAGGTACCCTCTTCTGCCCTCGAATTGGTTATGAAAAATCATTCAAATCCCAAGACCATCATGGGATATGTTAGCGAAAGTGCACAATTTTATTCATTGGAACCCGCTGGCACACGCAATCGTTAATGTAAGTGATCAAACAAAACGCGTAATATCGTTGAAGTGGAAGCAACCCAAAGCAAAAGTCTTATAAAATCTTCCTACAATAAATCAGTACTTTGAAATAGTTACAATCGTTTTACGCTAACGCCCTTCGTGGTACGTTACAGCGGTACGAATCCCTTAAGGCGATTTAAAATATACGGGTACTACTTTGCGGTTTCTACATTTAACAGTCAGCTGGTTCCGTCTGTATAATTTACACACTAATAAGGGTATACCGATTAATACTTAAACAGTTATTATGTTACAATAATGCCTTAGCAACAGGTAAACTATATCCTCCTCGGAGAGGTTCCGCAGCTTCAGCAGCGTGTTTCAAAACTGGCTGTGTATCGTACAAACTGAATAACCCAGGCTAGACACCTTGCAATTGCACTTGCTGCCGAATAACTGAATTCCAGAATTCCTTTTGCATGGGATTTCGAATTCGAAATCATTGGACCTCCCTTCCGAGTGGTTCCTTTTCCTTCAGCTACACTATGGCATGGTAGCAAGTTCTTTACAGGGGCATACAGATCAATACAGTCAATTCGGTCTATAACGGTTCCGCGTATAACGATTTCCTCACTACAAAGGTAGGGGTTTAGGTACCCCGCCAGTAGATCCAGTAGAAGAAATTTTATACCGTAAACGGTATTTCCATTATAAAATTGGGCATGCAGCCGTCCCCAGAGGTACGTTATAAACAGAATCGACTGTAATAAGTTAAAAACTCATGTCCGACACAAGAGGATACTGTGGCAGCGGGTTTGATCAAGCAAAATCTTCCGATCAACCCATCTTGATAAAGTAACTTTGACATGTGCTGATCTTCCACTGACCTAATAGCTTTAGCCTGTCAGACTTAGTTGTAATTAGATAGGGCCATTTCGAAACACCACAAGCTTCCATAAACGGTAATATTTTCCAAGTTTAAAGGACAATCCTCCGAGATCGAAGGAAAATGGCAGAGTAAAAAAATCAAAGGAAAAATAAGAAAATCCCCGAAGACGATAGAGCTGTTTTAAAATTCATACAACACAAAACATATTCATTTAATTCTGTTCAACGTGATGTAACAACCTCCTCAAATAAACTCCAACACGAAACACACAACCTAAAAATAGAGCTGAATATTATGGAATAGATATATATGTTGATTATACACGATATATTTGCGAACAGTTGGCAACGTAGATATTCCGATAACTGCACAGTTGCACAACGTAAATATGAATCTATATGAGTTCTATACAACATGAGTTAATTTGACCAGGTTCTTATAGACAGTACTTATTAAAGTCAGGATGAAATAATAGATATTCCAAAATCCGAATCCTCGTCTTCTAATCCTAAAATCGACAGAAGCTCAAGGAGCTTAAATTTACGAAATGGATGAAATATCGGTCTTAAGGTCCCCTTTCTTCAGTTTTTCCCGGTCAGTCGTCAGCATGCTCTCAAGCTCGTCGTCAAGAAAGCCCCCACTGTTCTGGTAGTCGAAAAAGTCATCATCAGCGAGCTCGTAGAGGTTCGGGTTGTAGGAGACGACCTCGCCTGCAGATACGAGGATAACTTGGAAATTGAACACCTCCAGTACATTTCACATTCAACAATTAACTTAGGCAGATTAACATACCCGCATTATTGCTAGCATTGCTAGTTTCTTTCACCTGGTCCACCACATCATGGTCAGAGTTTCGAATGCCGAACAGATCTTCATTCCCAAAGAGCTGCTTTAATAAGGAAACGAAATTTGTAAGTACTAGGGTTGGCAAACTATCGATATCGAAGGGTGATCAATATGCTGACCATATTAAAACTCAAAAATCTGCAATAATCGTCAATATCTCCGTCATCGACTACAGGAATTGTGAACTCTACTATATATTAAGGTAGGCAAAATATCGACTTCGAATGTGCTCAATATAATGACCATATCGAAGGTCGAAAAATCTCGATAATCGGCATTGCCAACCCTAGAAAGTACGAAAGGTTTGTGAGAAAATCAAACTAAGGGGTTTCAACTTCAAACTGGGAACTCTGAGTACATTATACTTGGATACCGTTAATAGTGTATTCGGGTCCATGTTGTACTGCTGATCCTGCTTCAGAAGCTCCCTCAGGTTATCAAGGCCGGACTGTACGTCATCTAAATGGTCGTCAAAGTCTTCTCTGTAGAGCACAGAAAATTAAAATATAAGTTAATGATGGCACGAGGTTTTAACCGTTCAGATTCTTTCAAATATTAAATTGGGAAGGATTCGTTTCAGTCTCTACCTAACAAACGCGCTTGTGAGCAGCTACAGTAATTTACGTCCTACGTTTAATTATTGCGGCTGTAGCGCATGAAGGTGATTCAAAGTTTCAGTTGTGGAGGTTGTAGTTACTATCCATAGCTGCAAAAGCACGACCTTCAAATCGCGTTTTGTGCCACCAACACACACCGTTATACACCGTTCCACATTGAATAGAAATTGCGCCATCACTTATACAGAATGGAGTCACTGCACTAGCAATCGAAGCAGTCAACCACGAAAGCAAGCAACTCTAAAGGTAAAGTATTCTGTCGATTGAGAGGCGCCACAAGTGGTGAGGTATAACAGAATACTGAAACAAAATTAGTCGATAATTAGATAGAATTAAATTCAGCTCAAAATCTTCCCTTAGAATTTTTCAAAAAAGGAAGTTTTCCTGGAGAAACTTTACAATAGCCATAAATTTAGTTTACTCTTCAGAGGGCAGGACTTGGATGTTCATAGATATGTCGATAAAAAATTGCAAGACAAAAAAAACTTCCCGAATCCGATTTGTTAAAATAATAATAATAATAATAACAATAATAGTAATGACACTTATTATCATTATTATTATTACTTATAAAATAATTACAGTATACGATGAAACCACTTACTTGTCATACAAGTTGGGTTTCAGCAACATACCTGGTGTTACAACTTGATTTCTAAAGGTAACCCGAACAGAACATTTTTTTAAAAAATCTCGTCATGCACACTTGACCGCACTCCTAACGGCCACTGTCACCGCCCTTTATATATATCCTGATTCAACCTCACACGAGTCGACGCAGTTACAAGGTAAAGAAAAATAGTTGAAATTTTAAAGAGGATATGACTGCCAGAATTCATGCCCTATTTGTTGTAGTTGTTACTGAATCACACTTAGGAGCAGAATGCTCGGAACAGGATTACACACACGAGAAAAAGAGAAAAAAACACATCTGTCTGGCGCACTACAGATCTCTTGAAACCACGCGAAAGTCATCAAGATTCCCGATCCCTACCAAACCGATAAAGCTGAAAAGAAACAAAACGTGTGACATATGCTAAAAGAAACAAAAACTGGAGAGTAAAAGAGATACGAAGCAGTAAACCCTACACACGTCTATATCCGATATACATAGCCCCACCGCGGACAGTACCTGCTCAGAGTGTTATCTGGGCTCGAAAGCACCACCTCTGTGGAACGTTCCGTCTCTGCATTCTCTTTTGACATCTTCGGCGATGGTATGGACAATTCAATGGAATGGGGGGAAGACGCTAGTGGATTAGTTTGCTTCGTCAGCGCGGCCACACTTTTGGATGAATCCGCAGGAATACTCATATTGGGCACAGCCACATACGTCGTTGTGACCTTCCCGTTGTCCGTGACTCCCGGCGTTGGCTCGGGCAAACTCAGCACGACCTGCACTGGCGTCTCCGTTCCAGGCAAGTACATTACAGTCGGGAGTTGTGTCGTATGTGCAACCTGAGTCGTAGATGTGCCCACCCCCATGTCTACAACAAAGCACAGTTGGTTGAGTGTGTCATGTCCGTCCATATCTCATACAATTGCAATTACACGTTTTCATACTAATGTTTAAAGCATGTACCCGGTAATATTGATGACGATGCTTCTGGAGGAGTGACCTGATCCTCGGCTGGAACAAAGGATGCTGTAGAAGTAGCTTTCTTCTGTCCTGCGACTGGTTTTTTCGTTCCTGCGAACAAAGATTGAGGATTAGAAATTCATTGTAGCTAATAGCAAGAGGAAATCGCCATTGAGTGTGAGACACTGCTAATACGGAGTTATGTTTTCCATAAAAATCACATACCCTTACTCTTTATTGGTGTTTGTTTATTATTGCGCTTGGCGGGCACTTGGGTGACCGGAGGCTGAGATACAATTTCTACAGACGGATTGATTTTCATGGGATCCACAGACAGAAGCATATCAGGATCATCATACGGACTCATGGGGTAGACAGATTCAGCATAAGGACTGCGATCGGGCATACCACTACTCCCCGGACTGTCCACCTTGGGTTGAGAGTCGAGGTCAGTCTCCCCCGATAAGTAGTCTCTCTGATTCTCGTAGAGTCGATCGGGAGTGTTGATAAAGTCTGTAACGTCTCGGATGACTGGGCCAACTAGTTCACCTCCCTGAAATTCAAATCCTTCCAGATAATCATTTCCACGTAACTACATAGTGAGAGAGTTTTCTTTGACGAAATCTTCAGAACTTACGGTCTTGTTTCTCTTCGACATTTTAAGGCCATCAATATCATTCAGCATGAGGGGTAGTGACATTGGCATTCTTCGCTTGAATCCCAGACGGTGACTCTGAGACGACATCATTCCCACAAGGAACTGAAGCAACTATAACCCAACAAATAAAAAATAGAAGTAATGACAATGACATCGTAACTCATTCAAGTCTAAATCATCAACAACACTGACCTTGCTCACGATCTGCTGCTGCTTCGCATGCTTCTGCCTCAGGACCGATAGCTCTCTCCACAGGGCCTCATTCTCCCGCTTCACCGCCAGCAATCTACTGTCCATGGAGTCTTGTCTCCCCTTCATCTGCCGCACATCTTGCAGTACCTACGCAAATGCCAATGTTTTGGAGGTGAGCCCTGGGAAACCCATTGAGTATACTAGAGCTGGCCGTTTCTACTACTGTACCTTTGATTTCTCGGCCTTAGCTCGTTGAACACTCACCTTGTTAATGTTGTCCGTCCTTGTTCCCCTACTTTCCTCGAGCTTGGCAGCTGGTAGCTACAAGTAATTAAACAACATTCATTTGTTTTACACTGAACCATCGTACGATTAAATATAAATGACTGTTGCCGGTGGCGCAATATTAGCTTTTCTCACTTTTCGCTTGATCAATTCCAGCGTCGACTCCGACCCTCTGAGGAAAAATGGATGGGCAAACTCCATCTCATCCTTGTCGGTTCTGAGTCCACCTTGTTCAACGGAAACAACTTTGTGGAAGCCATCTGTAGCGAGAGGACAAAATTTCCAAGAATGAACAATCACGTCGACCATCATGGAATAATTTCAAATTGATAGATGGGCGGAGAGATATCTACAGTGCAGTTGGTGGTATGGAGATCACGCAGGTGTTCCATGCTAACCACCACCCCCCCCCCCAAAGAAAAAACTATTACAAGCACCACGGATACTTCCGTATAGGGGAATGCCTTACACATATTAAGTTGACGCACGAAGCTCGCCATGTTGTTATGCTTGTAGTAGAGCGGAAGTAGTTCCCGAGCAAACTTGGACTGGTTCTTGATGAGGAAGCTGTTACCCAACTGGAAGAAAAAATCATGACTAAGGTTAGCGATACTTAATCAATACTCAATACTTCAAAAATCCTGTGTAGGTGAAAATAAAAGGTGAATCCTCCAATCGAACATAAGGACGTGAAGTAGATTTTATACAATCTACTGCCTATCCTGTAGGATTGAACTGTAAGTACAAAACAAAGGCTCGTTTTCATCGACCACAAGAGTCCCCTAAGTTCAATCCATAATCGCGATTGACTCCCCATCAGTTCACAGCTTCCGCTTCATCCCCAAATGTGAACTCTCCACTTGTCCAAACTCCAAATAAAACACCATTCTCGGTATGTCAAAAGACTTTAAGCAGTACTTGGAGCATTTCTACCTGGTAGTCTGCCCTGCTTTTACTACCGTAATGATACCTCCGTCTGATCCTTACCCGGACGAAGATGTCATTTTAAACAAGCAAAACTGTGGCCTCCGCCCACATCCCAACATTCCCTTCACAAAATTTTCCCGGAGACATGCGTGTATTCCCGGTCATACCATTCATATAGCTCCACAAATACACGAAGGGTTATGCAAGGAGTTAACTTGGAATCTCATAAAATCTCGAGTTGACAAACGGCGACGCTCATACAATAATATCCTGACATTTGAAATCAATTGTAACTTGTCTCGTTGAACCTTGTCAAATGCTAGCTCAGGTCAACACCGCACAACTCGGGACCAAGGCCTATAGTTCCATCGCAACCCATAGACCCCCCGAGAATTTATTTTGAGGGTGACAGCCCCTAACGGGTGTGATGAATAAATTGATACCCCACACCGGGTTGTGGTAGAGACGGTACCCCTAAATTTTCGGACGACCTTTCTTTTTGCTTCTCACTTTTCAAATTTGAGAATTTGTATGATTCCCGCGTTCAAATTTGGGACACCCGCCCTTGAATCTACCCTGGAAGACCCCGTCCCCCCGAGAGAAGTGGGGGTTTTCCTCTATGACTGGGGCAAGGCAAGCCAACATAACATTCATAACAAATCTCGCTACGACTTTACTTCACATTTATACGATACAAGCTGAAGGAACAAAGAACACTTACAGGGATAACAAAGTATTTATCTGTTTGGCAACGCTAATTATTGAACCCGTTCAAACCAGAAAATATCAAAGATCACTTGTGTCGTTCTTCCACTACTTTACCACAGTCAAACTCGATGTAACTCAAGAGCACGGAGAGCACACTCGAACTAGCAATTACTACTCTGTCTGTTGGAAGAACCTCCATGTTGTGCAATCACCCTCTGTCAACCCCATTTCAAATGCTCATTTCTACGTTGCTGTTGTTGTAACAAATAAACTAAAATTAGATTACATCCTCAAAGAAACTGTTGGGTAGATTAAGCCCCAATACATCAGTTCAAGATGTATCATCATTACAACTCATGATTGTCCAACTCTGGGAAACTAAAGACGATGATAAACGTACCTCACTCCAGCAAATCAAATCCTTCGTGTTGGGATCATCCACGATTTTCCACAGCTTCGCTAGAAAAGCTGGGACATGAGTGGACCCATTTGGCCCATTGTTGACCTCAAGCAGGGTCTGCATTCCGCTATCCAGTTCCTCCACCATGAATGCCTTCCCTAAATTACCTGGAAAAAAATATACAGGACATTGTAAGTCTCGGAATCCCACTGTAAACACATACACACACACACACACACACACACACACTAGAACTGTCACCAACTTCACCGCCGTGATGAACCTTACACATTTCACAAATACCCGCAAAGTCCCACGTTATATGAGCGGGACAGTGGGAGCGAGAGGGATCAAAACAACTCATGATGACAGCCTGTGTTACATAATATCACAAGGACGAATGTACACTGACCGAAACGCATAACTGTAAAAAAGCCAAGCTCCTCCAGTACGTTGTACGACTACGATGTACAAAATGCCGTAGTGAAAATCGATATTAGTATAGCTTCACCTCTAAGCCTGAGAAAGTCGTGGAAAACGCTCATCATGTCAACTTTTATTTTTTTCAAAGGAATGCAGTACGTAGCAGGTGAGGAAAGGAAGAAGACAATAATGACAGCAACAAAAATAGTTTACTAATCACTACTGAAAATATGTCAATGAGAGAAAAAACACTATTCTCTTCCTGACCGCTTTCCTAGTAAATGGTCTTGGGCGCACAAGACAATCGTACTGTCACGTTACAATTGCGTGCTTACGATTATCCCACTCACAGTGCCTTAGCTAAATGGCCAAGAAAATTAAAAAACAAAAACTTTTCCGATTTCCGTTCCCAATAATGACTGACTGTCGGAGCAGGAACTGACTGAGATCAAGTGGATTACACGACGTGCCGCCGACTCCACAGCTTCCTTATAAATTTCAAGACCCATACCTTGTAGAATTTCACTAACAGCACTATTCGGTAGTGGGACATGTACAGACCGTCAACCCGGCTATGTAGCTATGTCTCTTCACTGGCTACTGCCACAACCAACCACGACAGCTACACACACGCACTCGCACATACACACACACACACACATAATCAAACATACACACACACGCACTTACACACACATGCTCCAACATACACACACACACACACACACACAAACTATCATAAAATACACAGTCAAGTTACATAACACACTCACCTTAACTCACTTCCCAATGCAATGGTTGGTGATACCAACTGGGCATAACAAACTCCCTAAGCCACTTCACTTACAGACTTCAACCTCTGCCACACATGAAAAACCCTATGCATTACTCAACGAGTTCAACTCACTCTTCCGCCGTTCCCGGCCGCAATTATCTTCACACACATACACACTTCCACGGAAAATACTACTTAACAACATAACACAGCAAAATATTAAGAGACTTCAGGAGCGAGACCATTTAAAGTTTAGTTACTACTGTACTATAATGATGATGACGATGATCGGGGAAGATGCGTACAGATTTCACACACAGTCTCTCGCACACACACCACACGCACACAAACACACACACACACACTATCGAGATCTTGGAATAGAATCAACAAAGTAATTTACTCCGCCAGCTCGGTTGCCCCTGTTATCGGCGTAATTTTCCACAATCGGTAATTTGTGATTGGGATTGCGACAGCCTTAAGAAACTCCTGTACATACCAAGATAGCTCACCTTCGCGGCCGATTCACTTTTACTCCCCGTCTCCCACCTTCAAACTCATCATCACAACAATAATTCAAGTCTCAGTCAGTCGTCGTCGTCGTCGGCTCCAATACGTTCCTACCATTTCACTGCACTATTGCCTGCCCATACACGCAGAAGTTACGTATAGATTTACATACCTAGTCGTCATGTATGTACATAGGTAAAAGTTGAGCACTTACATAGCCACACGATATGTACTCGTACTCAATGCTGAGCTCTAAGCCGTACCCATGCATATAGCCACATATAAGTTTCACCTCATACCTCCCACAGAGTCGGGCTCCACCTCTCCATGCATTGCTAAGAATGGGATCTACCATGTACAATCCATGAGAAGATACCACATAGAGGATCTCAACCGCATCTTCCCAATTTCCAAAGGAACGCCTTCACGAAGAGACCTTTCAGCCAATACCTAAAGCACATAGCGGGCCATGTTAGCAGTATGTTTTCCTTCTGCGTCACACCGTGAAGCCCATATCTGCCTGCACACTCACCAAATAAGTCCCAATCTCTATCCCAGTATGCATACATCCCTACGCCAAGATGGTATGGCTATAGTCGTATAGGATTGCTTCTAACGTAACGTTTCCATACGCACCGTATAGACTATGCCGCTCAAGTAACTATAGATTACTATTTGTTGGAGGGTATAAGGTATACGTAACATGTATCTGCATATGGGACAACTATAGGTACGTTCCTCGGGCCACACTTATCTGGATCAGCTAGCTAAATAAAGCAAGAGCACGGCACATGGCTTTCTCCTTCTTGGAACAATTTTGGGCTGTCCCTACATTGCGTTTGTACTGTTAGTCCGATATTTATCTCATACCAAGCCAATCAAATCACCAAAAAATAATTATAGCGCGTCATAATACGATAGGCTTTCGGTAGTATGAGAACCCGGGATTCTCATACCACGGAAAGCCTGTCGTAGAGCCGAACCCCCTCCCGTGTACACGGAATATCTGGATGGGCCATGTAGGAAAGTAAAGGCCGGCATAATAAACGTGGATTTAACCTTCGTTACTGCCATGGCAGATAAGTACAAACACTTTGCTCCCAACTCACGTTTTCCTACCTGTGCTCACCGTCGGCGACACTCTATGCGATGATAACAATGAATGATGCTCTCACTCGTCGTGTGTCTTACTTTGTTCACAACACCACGCAATGTGCAATGCACTTTTTTAGTACACCTAGTTTCTGTAGGTAATGAAGGGTAGTTACTCGTCATGCACGAGGCTACAATATGGATGTTCCCCTGTGAATGACATCACGCCGTTGGAAATAATAATCCATTGTAAGGAAAAGTGACCATACATGGAACCTTCTACCAGAGAAGAGTAAAGCATTAAGACGTGGGAGTATTGGTCATGTTTCTATAGCAACACGTCAGCTTATGTGTAACATGTCTAACTGACTGGGGCAGATGTGAAACCCTTGTTGTACAAGCGGGCCAATGTAGACAATAGGAGGGAGCCATTACGGTACACCATAGTCCATACCATAGTCCATGTCCATATCCGTTGCTTAGATACTTCGAGGTTTTAATCTAATGAGCATAGCTGGTAGTTTGACGGTGATACTGGGTTAATTGCAATGTTAAATTTAGATAATGGAGCTGATCCAAAAAATTTCTAACTACATCAGAAACATGTTGTTCAGAATTCAATGCGACATGTGAGAAGGCCTGATGCAGCATTACATTGGCGCGGGGTACGACAATTAGACGAAAAAATTGGGGAATAAATCTACGAAAATTGCATGGATATCTTCGAATTAATTTTCTATGAAAGATCAAAGTGTATAGGTATCAAGTTCAAGGTTCTACGGGTAAACAGGTCAGAGATCTGTTTCCTTTAGCATACTCGGATGGATGAGGGTAGTACGAGTGACTGCTCTATATACTTGAGTTGTCAACAAACACCCTTAATAATAAAGGTTCCCTTGTGGAGACTGGAGTTTACACAATGATAAGATTATGATTTTCTTCTGATCAAACATTTCCTGCCGTAATTACCACTATTCTTCCACCGCGGCGCTGCGTACCGATGAAGCGGAATAATTTCACTATGCCTTTTACAAATAAAACACCTGGTTGGCATAAAATTCATCGGCGGGGACTGGTGAGGTCCACACGCCCCACACCACGTGCCACGTTAAAGTAGAACAACAATAGAGAACGGAGTGTGAACTAGGTCTGACATGGCCATTAAATTGCATTTGTGTGCCCACATGCTCGTGATTCAGGAAGTTCGAGATGTCATAGACTGGGTAAAATGTCGCCGAGAATAAGCAAGGGTCGTGGAGTAACGAAAACAAATGGCTGTCGCAAGCTGATTCTACTGAAATAAACATGACTAGAAATAGAAAAAAGAGCAGAGATACCAGTAGAAACAACAAGCTAATCACGATGACATGTAGCTTAAATTGTTCCACTCGGGAACTGGATGTCAAACCGCTGTGAACGTTGTCAAACAATTACTTATTTAATATGAGACTGATTACTACGACCAGATAAGGGGTCAAGAAATTGCCTGTGCAAACCCCTGTATATATCCATAAGAGACATAATAAAGCAGCAAGTGAAAAATCTACCATTCTGTAACCCAAATCACTCGACGGTATCTACTACAATGCTACACCGTTTTGCTATTCATAAAATACAGGATGACGGCAAGAGAAGTAACCACGTAAGGAGTAAAAATGATCTCTTGCCATGATTTTACAATATCCCACAAGGCTTACGCCATGTCTTCAGGGGCCGTAATGTCTGCACGAGAAGTTGTAGAGGAGAACGGAAAAGAAAAACGTCTTGTCTTAATGCTATGCTTGCCATGATTCCAATTTCCATGAAATTACTAAGATTTTACCTTTCTTTGAGGAAACCATTTGTAAAAAAAGAGATGTGACTCTCCCACGATGTCCTAAAGGTCCAAAATTAAGGTCACCGTAAATACAACCGAGAACTTTTAGGCTAATAAAGTTTCTTGCGTACGATTTTGCCGCTGCCACAGCACGTGGACTTCTTAAGTGTTTATCTCACATGAGTTCTAGCGCCATTATTTGAAGTCTGAGGAGGCAGGAAAGGATATTGTTAAAATAACCGCCGTAATCATTAACATTACAAATAGATGTGCATGTGTTTCTGTCGTTTGTTTCTGTGTCGTTTGTTCTTGAGCTCAGTTATTGGAACCCTAACCATAAGCTCGACGGAAATTTATTTCGGTATTTATGTGAAAAAATAAACCTTTAATATACCAAAGCTTCGATGTTTCATTTCCTCTTCTTTTTTTAGGAGTGTACCCGGATGAGAGATGTATAAGGAGAAACAAAATCAAGGGATTAACGTGGGCGAAAGAATATTGGAAGGACGTCTAGGAAAGAACGGAGGAATTTCGGCGATATGGACGTAGTTGGATGCACCGAGAGTGGAATCATCACTAAGAATACCAGGTCGGAAAATGACGGGAAGTCTGAAACAATATTGAAACTTCTGGAAATTAAGGGAAGCAGATTGGAGCACGTTTGGGAAGTTCGTGTAGACGAAACTTCAAGTGAAAATGAGGCCGAAATTCATCATGTGACAGTACAAAAACTGCGTGGATTGACTCCCGAAAACTTGTTGGATGCATCCTCCTGGTTGATTGGAATCGTGCGAATTCGAAAGGGACGACAAGGCGATGTAAAGATAGAGCATCGTGGAGAACTGGTGCTTGTTCAGCAAGGAAAGGATGAAGTGTACTGCAGCGTTTTAGAGAAGTTGACAGTAGTACAATGGCAAGAGTTTCCATTACAAATGCATTTGCTTCCAAACTTTACGAATGATGCGTCTCTCATTGAAGATCCATTGAACCGTCAGAACGTGAAAAATGGCTTGATTGTTCTCTTTCTTAGTAAATGTGAGTAGTTCATGAATTCTAATGCGCCAATAAGGAGTCTGTCGTAAAGAAGGATTTGTTCAATATACTTATTTTTGCAGGTGTGATGATGTACATGATTGAAACTGTCTTATCTCCTGCCGTGAAGAACCGCATTGAGATTATGTCATCAGAATGCGCAGCCAAGTCGTTTTGGTGGGCTCAGTGGGTACCGAAGCATAACTTTTTGGCTGTGGCTCAAACGAAGAAAGTTCTTCCATCAAGCTTCGATGAAGAAAATGACGCTGTGGATCAAACGAAGCCAGTTTTATCAGTATTGCAATTTCACGATAAATACCCCCGAGAAAATGTCGTAAGATTTCTTCATGAATACTATGCATTCTCAAGTACTCGAATACCTTAAATATTTTATTTTATCTTATGCTATTGTAGCTGAACCTCCCCCTCGAGATTTACTCAGGTGTCGAGAATCCTAGTTGTCAGATGGTTCGGGACCCCGGGATATTTCCTTCACCTGGTGCAAATTTAAAAATCCTGGCCCATTCATCAGGAGCCATTTATTTGTTTCAGCTGCAGTCTGCCTCTTTAGAAGATGTCAATCCTCATATTTCCTATGTGATCCATCTCCTACATCACAATAAAAGTATTCAAGTGACAACGAATTTATCCGCTGAGAATGTTAGACAAATGCCGATCAAAGTTGATCTCTGCTTGCATTCAAAAGGTACACTACTAGCAGAACCTAAATGTTCAATCTTCTGTTATGTCGTCGGACTAACTCCAGTCTTTGGAATTTTCAGGTCAGTATGTGGCAGTCCTGATCTGGCCCCTTGTCCTGCATCTTTTAGATGTAGGAGTTTGCCACGAACCAAGTCATCATCTAGTGTTACAACTGTCAGCCCTTAGGATGAAAAATGATATTCCTATAATTTCATTATGGTCTTCATATGATAATGTGCCAAAAGACGGTATTAAGATCGTCCGCGAGGATTTTCAAGTTGTAAATATTAATTTTGACTCCGCAACCCTGCTTCCATTGTGGTACACGGAAGATATTTATTTTAGAATAGCCGGACTCCATCTACTTCTAGTTCATTTAGGTGATGAAAATGCTGCCAAACGCGTAAGTTAGACAGTGCAAAAAAACTTAACTATGAAAAATCATGTGGTATGAGAGAAAATATCGAGCACGTGTTTTTTCAAATTGTTTTTTTTTTCAATTCTAGGCTGTGCACGATGCCTGTAGAAATATCGAAGATTTGAATCTGAAGAAGATTTTTCAAGAGTTCGTGGTGGGCATGGCTTACTCACAGACTAAAAAGCAGAATGCCTCTAGCTATGAAACATATCTCCAATGCCTTCCGTATACTCCATCAGCTGTTCCTAGCATGATAAATGAAACAGTAATTCGGATTTTAGTCGTCAGTAGTTTGCGTTACAACGTCATCAACGTGGAATATGACTGCTCCATTTCTGTTTCGAGTATTGATCTCAGCCTTTTCTTTGTGTGCAGGTCAAAATCGTGTGCCAAAGCAACTCCTCGGAAGTCCTAACATTTCTCTTATCTCCCCGTCAGAGGGTTGTTCCTCATAATATGCGGGATTTGTGGACACTTTTGTGGGAAAATAACGACAGGAGAGCCTCATGCACTCGCTTCAACCATAAGAAAATGGCAGAGAAGCTCATGCTGTCACTCCAGTGCTACAAGGTACAGACGACAGTAACAGGGATATTTTTATTTTAGATTGATGTGTAATTTAATTAAATTTTAAAACTTAATTTATTTGGCTGTTCAGCCGGAGGCCTTGTCAAGGGCGAGTACTCCAATGTCTCCGTCTAGCCCCCTAATTTGTTCCTCCATTGGGGATATTGCGGGGATTTTTAGCCGCCGTCTCCAAGACCTCCAACTTCCATTCCTCGAGAATGAGTCGTGCACTGCGAGCAAGCAGGAGTATATCTTCTCCGTCGTAAGTGAAATTTCCTTAATCTTTATCAGACTGTAGGGATGACAGAAGTACCTATGGTTAAAATTATTTATCAATCTCCTAGCTCCTGCTACATAGTTTTTCAAATAATTCCAAAAAAATCCTTTGCTTATCACCTCCTTTTTTCAACTGTTGTGCCCAGTTCTGCAGGGATATTTCATACTTCTACACATAAATACTGAACGGAACTTTGTACATTGTCGTGTTCCTCCTCGTGTTTACTTCTAACAGCAAAACGCAATTTACGAATGCACAAAATTTATTGCCTTTGGGTGCGGAATTTTTTGTTTACCTCTACGTCTGACTTGTTTCGGGATCTACGGCTTTTCTTTCTTTCTCGGGTGATTTGATATTTTTTCAACGGTTACTCTCAGTTATGCATGCTGATCCTGACTTTTGGCAACAGGAACCTGTTTTACCTCTGCTGACACAGACCTCACCATCTCATTTCATCACGCGTCTATATCTTACATATATGTATATGTATACTTCTAATGATTCTCTGTAGTGTGGGTTTGACCTAAATTTTGAACCTTAAAAATACTTATAATACTTATAAACCGTAGAATTTGCGCGAGTTGAGCATGCACTTACTGAAAGAGCGGAAAGACTGGCCTCTTCACGGTCACACGGTGGCGGGGAAATACGTCAATGCTTTGGTTGACACTGCTAGACTTTTGTGCCATATAATCTGCCTCACTGTCCACCTTCAGCCCATGAAAAATAGGGACAAAGGATTTCGGCTCATGTACTGACCACTTCCTCTCTCTTCTATACTAGACCGTAGACTTTCCACAGTTATGTCCTCAAGCTCATGATGACAAGGCCCATTGTTATAGCTATATAATGAGCAGAATTTAAAATGTGAACTTGGAAACTTGGAAGGAATAACCTGTGCAACCATAACTATGAATTGGTCACGTGGCGGAAGATTATTATGATGCTGGAGGACATAATTGGTAGGATTACTGTGAAATTTGGCTTCATTATTGGCAGGTTGACTGGCTCGCTTTGCTAAGCCTTGGGGAAGTACAGAGTTTTGTTATGTTGATTAATTTTTGAAACGCTTAATTGAGCAGAGACAACTTGCCCAGGGATAAGCGAATCAAGTTATTTCTTCTTTTCGAACATTACTCCTTGGCACTCGGAGAGATTGCATGCCCGCTACCCCAAGGATTCTTGCCCTTCTTCACCTATCTGGGCTACCGGGTTGTGCCGTTCGACCAATTCCTGTGGCATGTGAGATCCGGTACTTTTGATCTTCAAATCGACCTAGTCAAAACAATAATGAATGGTAAGGAATTCTGAAGTGTTCTTACACCGTTTGTTGCGGCTAAGTTTGTGTTATATGATGACATTTCTGTACATTGTAGATCTACCTGATACGGACGAGGAAAGTGTGGGAAAAAAACTACATCTAATCTCCCTGCTACCAAAATCCCGAGCTAGTCGTGTGCTTAACAGCTGGTCCCATCCTAGATCCATATGTCTACGGGCGCGGCAACACTCCAGCGATTTACTACATGGGGTTATTTCACAGGGAAAAAAACCCGCATTCGTTACCAACAGGAAATGGAAAGGTGGTCTTTTACTTCTTACTGTGAACCGTTCGCTTTAAGTGCTGTGATTGCTCAGGAACTTTAGTTCCCAAGAGCAGAGTTGTGTTTTTACAAATGTAAACTTTACGCTTGCGTACGGTTTACATTCGTAAACATGTAGTGGTTGTGATCGATACAATTGCATAAGAAGGAAGCCAGTTGCTCGTAAAGTAATGAAGAGAGAGTCAGTCATTATAGTCCGCCCTGAAACAGTGTTACTCAACTACTAAATGTCAGTTGTTCTTAGAAATATTGGGCACGCTACCCACTGTGGGTAAACAATACCCATTGATATGAGCAATGTTGACGAGTCTGTGGCACGTAATGCTCCCGTTGTTTAATGAAATGGGTTGAGATTTTTATATTGTTTTTGTTGTAGGTGACCATGCGTCAAAAAAGTCAGATCGACCGTTGGACACCTTCTTCAAGTTCCTCACGCTCAAAGGTCTCGATTCATTCTAAATGCGGTTCTTGAGGACATTGTTAATATTTGTGTTAACTTTGGTATTTGTGACGTAGCTAATGCCGCGGACATCGACCTTGGACTTCTAACAGAGGCAACGATGCTGTCAATGGAAGCAAATCGACGGAAGTGTTAGTTCGAAGAAGGGAAGATACATTCCTTCCGCAATTATTATGCTTTTATTCAAGACCTGTAGCTCTAGTCATCAGTGCTGGCCAGTAATTGTATCATTTTCCAACTCTGTCGCTATCACATCCGGGATACTTAATGCCTCATGTTTGGTAAACTGTTGTACTTAAGTAAAATAAATGGATCTGCGACGCTTGCATTGCTGACCAACGTACATTGCTATACTGCGCAAATAGAAAAAAAGTAAAAAAAAAATGTATCGAACCGACCATCCCAGTTACGGTAACTTCTAATTTCGTGAGGTGACAGTGTTTAGTATATGCTGAGTGTAGGGGTTGTCCGACGAATCAAAACTTTTCAGTAAATTTTCCAGTTTTTCGTTGAATTCCTTTTCGGTTTCGCAAGTTTCAGCCACGGCGCGAACTTTTTCCAGCAGGCTGTTTACTTGACGCTGCCCGTCCTAAATTAGGGCCATCATGTAAGTTCGCGTCTATTCCTGCCGGCGTTATTTTTATTTTTGAGAGGAAACTTACCTTCTTGTCCTGCATTCTCCGTTGTACTCCTTCGATAGTGTCATCCAAATCATTTTCACTTGAGAAATCTTCCAGCTGCAAAGCCATTTGCCGAGCTTCCTACATAATTAACACCACGGGTGATATGAGACCAGCAAGCAACAAAATGATATAAAATTTGAAACTAATTTTTTTTCATGTGCATTGTCAAAATAATGTCGCAAAAATGCGCAAGACCCATCTATAACTACATTTAACTATAACTATAAAAACGAGTACATAAGTGGTCTGAGCTGGATTATAGCTTGTAAATCAATTGCTCACCCCCAGATACTACATTGAGTACATCAAAATCGCAATCTTGTCAAGGCCTTTTAAATTCTCGCTTAACACTAGAGCAAACGCTCTTGAACGACAAACCAGAGAAAGACGGCAATACTGAGAGTAGCAGGAAACAAATTTCTATACCTCGAGCACGTAGTCTGGGAACTCCGTAACCTTCGCTACATGAAGACCGAAGCTTCGATCACAGGAGCCTTTCTCGATTTTATAGAGCATCTGCAATCCAGATTCTTCTGCAATGGCAGTAACGTGAAGGTTTTTAACAGTAGGAACTTGATTGGCTAACTCCGTTAACTCATGAAAATGGGTTGCCAGGACGCAAAAACAGTCTACTTTGGAAGACAAATATCTGAAGCAAATAGAACAAAGTGGCATGGTCAACACTTTCTCGCTAACAAGTTCATGATTGCACATCTTAATATTACAGCTTACTCGGATATTGCCCAGCATAAACCAAAGCCGTCATAAGTAGAGGTCCCGCGACCAAGTTCATCAATCAAAACCATTGAATCCGCCGTTGCAGTCTGTAAGTATTAAATGGTTACAGTTACAATATACCTAAGGAACCAGAACAAGATCATGAAAGTATACCTTAAGAATAAAGGATGTCTCAATCATTTCGGCCATAAATGTAGACACACCTTTCGTAAGGCAATCCCCCGCCCCCACTCGCGCCAAAATAGCATCAACCATTGAAACCTGGAAATAAATAATAAAATTATGGACTCGTTGTAAGCCAAATCATATGAACTGTGACCACAATACCTCAGCATAAGTTGCAGGAACAAAACATCCAACGTGAGCAAGCAGAGTAGCTACACCGATTGACCGAAGGAAAGTACTTTTCCCACCCATGTTGGGACCCGTCACAATATAAAATGATTCTTTCCCCTTCTCGAAGCTGACATCATTCGGGATAAAGCAGATATCCTTCTGTGTTTCTACGCATGGGTGTCTCAGGTTTTTGAATTGGATCCGACCTGATCCTCGTGGTAACAATTTAGGACGGACATAAACTGTCCCCGAGTTCCCCACAGCGGCAACTGCGAAACTTATAATTACATCCAAAAAGGAGGTGATTTGCCCGAGCTGCTCGAAGGCCCGATAATATCCTGAGGAAACCTCTAATAACTCCTTCACAAACTCTTTCTGTGTCGATTCGTACAATTGCTGCTTGTCAGCATATTTCTTGTTCAGATAATCAAGTTCGCCGCTTCGGAACCGTACACCTGCTTTATTTGAGTCCAAAACAATCAATCCAGGGGTATTTCTAATGGACGTTTCTTCCTATAAAAATTATGATTTAATTTAAAAACAATGTTTAACTGCTACAAAATATGACACTTACAATGACTTTGTCGATGCTAATATTCAGTACCTTGAGTGTGATGCGAAAATAATGGCCGTGCTGACTATTTGATTCTAGCTTCAACGACTTATTCACCTCCAAACCTACTTCCTTTGCTAATTTGTACGCTTCTTCGGACATTTTTTCCTCAAGACAATTCATTTCATTCCGTAGCTCTGCAAAAGAAATTCAGTAATTTTACAGAAAGGTGTAACTAGCATACGGAAGTCATATTCAAAATTAATACATGCTTTTGGAAAAGTTAGTTTACCCTCAAGGCCAACGTCAAATTCAGGTCTTACGACAAACTCTCCTTTCTCTGCCATGTCCAGGTCCAAAGTTTTCTGAATCAAATCACAAAATTTGGAGAATTCCTCATTCAGTGATTTGAGAGGTTCGGCGAATACAGACTGCAATACGGACTTTTTCCCGCCTTCATAGCTTTCCAGGAGGTCAATAATCCGGCCCAGCTTGGACACGCATAAGTATCCCCTTTCAAAAATCAAAATATTTCGGGTGACTTCAAGTATACACATTAAATATGCACGTGCAACAAGCTGGTAAACTTGTTTAAACTGATGATAACGTAAGAAGTGTAAACTCACTTGTAACAATCCGCAAGTGTTCCTCTCTTTTTCAATAGTCTTCGTGCCAACACTTGAGCATCAGGTATACGACGCAAATGATCTTCAAAAAGACTCTGTCTTAAAATTACATCATCTACAAATATTTCAACCAAGTCCAACCGCTCCTCGAGTTTCTCTTTGTCCAATAGTGGTTGCTTGAGGAACTGAGCCAGTAACCGACGACCCTGGAAAATCAGTCATGTACATTTATTTATACCCCG
This sequence comes from Pseudobourletiella spinata, assembly GCA_009870155.1. NCBI lineage: Eukaryota > Metazoa > Arthropoda > Collembola > Symphypleona > Bourletiellidae > Pseudobourletiella > Pseudobourletiella spinata. Next base: position 20,771 of record WJFA01000615.1, read on the forward strand.
GAGACTGGATGCTCAGAAAAGAAGGACATTTTTAAAACCTGAGCCGTTCGGCATTTATCAATAACTGCGATAACAGTCATTCCAGCCTTTGACGCGTCATCATCAACGTTCCCTCCGATATGTAATGCTCTACAGACAGCAGAGTCCATCTTGACATACAGGCGAAAATCGAAGGGCACCAGACTAAACTCCCCGAAGCATGTTTCTTGGGAGATCAACTGTAAAATATACCAATTGTTTATCACGCATCTATAGGATATAAATTGCTCTATCAGTTTAAATCCTAACCTCAAGATATACCAATCATTTATCAGGCATCTATAGCATATAAATTGCTGTATCAGTTTAAATTTTCACCTCAAGATACTTGATGACTGCAGCCGCAGCTGACAGTGCAACCCGTTTTTCCATATCAGGATTTGCTGCAAAATTCCCCAGTTCTCCCTCGTTTGTCTTCAATAATCGTGTCATGTCTTGAGCAATATTCTTAAGATCAAAGTCTGCATTTCCACGCTCATTAATAAGAACTCTATTCCGGGTCAGCACCTACAGCACATTTACTCATGGCATGATCCAAAATAATCAAGAGGAACACCCACAGCTGGAAGTGGGAACAAATACCTGTCGTATCGCTTGCAATTCATCCACTTGAGATGCACTTCCAGAAATGACGGCTTCTTTCGGAGATAATTGAACCAGTACGGACTCAAAGTTTGTGAAGCCATCAGTGTCCTCAAATTCAAGCAGATTGATGACGCACTCATTTGTATTAATGTGTGCCACTCCGACAACCTGTTACCATAATCTTTGCATTACCCTCACTATAGTTAATGCAAAAATTCCACCAATTACAATAACTACGATAGAATTCGCTGCCCACCTTCACTCCGTTAACGGTGGCCAGTTTCACTCCAATCACACCATTATTCACCGTCACCTCACTGTTGCTGAAAAGCAAGTCTTCAAACTGGGCCAAATTTCCAGGGGATCCCTGCACAGTTTTCATAATCAGTTAATCTCTCTCAACTTCCTCAATGCTAATTTTTCCATTGCATTCAAATGCCAATCACCATTGCCGTTATATTCAAATGTAAATAGTCATACCTTATATTCCGCAATCCAAGATTTCGATCTGTTATTGTTCGTATACACCTCCACTTTGTACTGCTTAACGAGAAGGAGATCCCTCACGAATGCTTCAAACCGTGTCCGCGATAAATACAAATATTCCAGCTGGGATCCAGGCGTGCCAAAAGATTTTACACCGGCCGTACTACCGTAGATTTCTTTTGCCGAGTAAATCGCATCTGATCCATACACCGTGTAGTAGTTGGAATCGTTTGACCCCGGCCGTTCGAAAAACCGGATCGTGGATGCTGATTTCTGTTCCAACACACAATAGGTGTTAACTTCCGACATGAAAACGATGACTGTCAACATCGGTTATTCTTAAACAATTATTCCTAACAATTACAACCTTTTATAAAATACTACGTACCTCTGGTAGATTCTTGAAAACGGATAGAAAGGAATTTTCTTGAGGTGCATAGCCTGCTTCCCCTTCTTTTTCCATGATATTAACCGTCAAGCTTATTGAAAACAATGCATGAAATTCCGTAGTTTTCCAAAATATCTTTCCTGTCCGCAACGACAGCACAAAGAAAAGTGAGGAACGGCGAACGTACCCCCGGCTGAAGTGTTGATGAAAACTGCAGGTACATGGTTTTAACAACTCTCTGTTTGCTCTGCAGGGTCCCGCGCTGCACCATGATTGATCAGGAAGGGAAAGGATAAGTCGCTTTGTGACTGCTTAGGCGGCAATACTATAGGAAAAAGAGAAAACATCGTGTGTCACGATCCCATTTAAACCTTCCCCATAAATTATTGAAATACTCAAAAATAATTACCAGAGCCGAAACCGGGCATAAGACTCGATCCTCTAGACGGATATTTTCATGAAGGCAGTTCCCACATTCATTACCAATCTCGCATTTGGGGTCTTGAAATTCTGCAAATGAGGAACTTGCCGTTGTGGCCGTATTGGGTGAGAGAGCAGCCTCAATGTGAATTTCATCTGTTCTTTACTATAGTGTCGCTGTGTTCCGCGAAGTGTCCTCTCAGCAGTTGATTTCATCCGAAACATTGAATCATTTTCGCCCGTTATACGTGTGAGTGCCTGCTGTTTTCCATATAATTGAGTTCGTTGAGATAGAAAAATCTTAAAATCTTTATAACCGTGGCCTTCCGTTGCAAATGTTATTCTTCTGTATGCAGAGTTGTGCTTAGTAAAGTATGGTCAACTATGGCGAAATATAAAATTGAAACTGCAGATATTTAACTTTACTTTCACTAGAAGTAATACTGATGGGATTTGAGCATTCACACAATTGATGCATGTCCTATATCACAGAAAAGCTGTGCTCCTATGCTATATTGCCTCCGAAACTTTCTCCGGTCCTACTAGTTCATCTCCATTTGTGCCATTATGGCTGTCGTATGAGACAAAAACTGGAGAAAGTACACGGAAAAAATTAGTCTTAGAAGTGATGGGATGGGATTCCGAAATTGTGCTTAAGATGCGGACTCAATGGGTTAATATTGAAGCTGTTATTATGTATTCTGTCTCATTGTGCAGAAATCTGGTTGTCACATGCGGCTTAAGTAAACATAATCTACATTAATGATGTTCATGATTAACGTTACGGATGAAGCACTGAATGCTTTTCTTTTCAGTTATGTACCTGAGATTGAAGTGAACACGGAGCTGAGAATAAATCATGGAAGATTCAGCCACACCGAACTGGAACCGTCCTCAAAATGTGATTAAGATGCGGAAAATGAAAGTGAGAAAAAGAGCGCTGCAAGGGCGCCTATGCCTTGAGTAAGTAGATGATCCTTGAATGTTCCCTGTGATTACAGTATTATTTCCGAAATTGTTAGCTACTGGCGGACACTTGCAGCTTTGAACTGCGGTGTGACTACTATACTTCATGTATATAGTGATGAGATGCATCTAATCTAAGATGCTATTTTACAGGAGCGAGCCGCCGAAGAAGAGATCAAAGCATTTCGTAAAGAGGTTTGAGGTCCAGCCACCTCCAGATGATGAAGAAACGTGTGAGGATTCCACACTTATGGATCTGATATGTATGCGGCAGTCCCCACAGATCTGTCCTCCCCAGCCTCATTGGTCACTCTCTGCATCCTCCAATTCTATGTCGCAGTCCTCATCTCCACTTTTCACTCATCCTCCTGACTTGGCGGATCCGGTTAGCACAAGTCCGCCCAAGTTAGGTATCAACCACCAATCCTACGTACTGCCAAGTGCGGATAAGGGTGTTTCAAATGAACCGAAGAAGAGACGGCAGCTTGTCCCTACTCCGGTTTTTACGATTCATTCCCCTGTTTCATCTTCTAAGAAGTTGAGCGTGAGGCATGTGACAGACTCTAATTGTAACGACGACTTATGGTCCGAAGAGCTCTGTCAGGATTGGTCCGTGAAAACCGAGCTTCGCATTGTGTCTCTAGACCCGTTTACATGGAGTAGTTCCAAGTTGAAACTTCTGGAGGAGTCTTCAGGAACATCAGCTTTCGTACGATGCACGGACTATGATCCACCTACGCCCGGTGTGGGGTCTAGTTCTACTAGCTATCAACTGGATGGGTCCCAGTGTGTGGGAGCTCAGTTTCAACAGTGCCGGTTGTACTGGCAATTTCCTTATTTACCAGATGTATGCGTGTTTCCTAGAATGATTAAACGCTCAGCTAGTTCATTCAGCCAGGACACAGGAGTTTCTTCGGGACACCATTACGATGAGAAAGTGTTGACAAGGCTTTATGCGGAATGGTAGGTGCCCTGGATCGACCTTAAATATCATCATGAAGTTGACGATAATGCCGTGACTCAAATTTTCTGATAATTTACAGGATTGAAGCTTTCCGGTCTGTGTTTCAGCTCATCCGAGCGCGACAATGTCCGTACTTTTATCTCTTCACCAATCAGTTCACATGTTTGTTCTGTAGCCCGGGTATCCAAGCTAATGAAGAAATCCAGGTGTCCATTACTCCAGCCACAAGTGGTTTCCGGCAGGCTTTAGCTAACGAAGGTAAAATCGCATTGACTAATTCAGGACATTATTAGAATGCGGAGAAGTACGATGCTTTATATTTTGTAGGATAACGACAATATTATTGAGATTCAAGGTAAATAGTTTTCCTGTTTTCATAGGTATCGAATTTACCATGCCGTACTATGAATTAGAGGAAAACGGTGGCGAAAAAGCTGACAGCTTGCCATCAGGAGAGAAGTTGGATGATCTTGACACTGGTAAGGATGATAGCGATGATGAACACGAGCACACGAGATGGCTGAATGACTTGGGAGTTTCGCAAGATGTGAGCTGCTCGACATTTACAAAGGCGTAAGCACATTGTTTTTGCAATCGGGACCTAATCCATGTTTCATGTAACCATTAAAATTGTTCATTTGCAGGCCTGAAAGTCAAGTGGTAGGGGATAGAAACAAGGCGAAACTTGTGGTCGTGGCTGGCAGCAAGGATACTTTGCTTTTGTTCAACTTCCTAATGAACTCGAAACAACTTGTTGTGGCCTCTAGTGGACATCTCGCCGGTATACCTCCTACAATTTTAGCCCCCGTTGCATTCGTTGGTGCATCTTTACGAAATCTTCAGGTACTCAATTGTTACTTAACGAACGACATGGCAATATTGAAAACTTGATTTTTTGCCTCTCAGACCAAACAAAGCAAGTTTACGGATTCTAAAGGCTGTGCATGGCACTCATTGGATCTTCAAGGGCCTATTTTACCCCAGAATGTACACATGTTGTCAACCTTAATGCTGAAAACCATCAAGAATTTCCGGCTTCATGTTACTACTCTTCATGGGTTGGAATGTCTCAACTTTTTGGGGTACAACCTCTCGAAAGATTTTGAGCTGTAGAATAAATGTTTAACATATTCTAATTATTTTATCTAATTCAATAGAACGAGGGAGAAGTCAACCGAGAAGACACGTCCTAGTGCTTTCCACATTCAGAGTTTGTCCGACTGTGGTTTGGGGAAGACTTTGTTAAGTACCTTTTGCCGTTCTGATAACGTGGCTACTATTAAGAGAGTACTCGAATGCGTGAACGGGCTGTTCCGATGGAAGTGAATTTATGTACGATTGTTGTATGTCTTTTAAATTCATAACTACCACGTGGTCACTTTTCCTTATTGTTCATATGACTTATTAAATTTGAAATTTGAAATTGAGCAATCGGGGTTTTTAAAGTCTTTGTCACTATCGAATTAAGTGAAGGGCATTGTCAGCACACACAGGTCGGAATCTATTTTCAGGCGGTTCTGGCGAGGTGAAATGAAAATATCTACTGGATTGAATTGCAAAGGTTTATTTTTGGCTTTTACATGCATTCATTTCTAAAACTAAGCTACAGTGATTTATCCCCAAACCTAATAAGTGTGAAATGGCAGGACTGTATTTCGCCATGGAAAACCAGTTCTGTAACCGGGTCGTTTCCGTTAAATCCATCCAGTTTGTGGGCAGTCGTATGTAGCACAGCACTACTCACGGACAGTGATGACTTTGGAACCTTGAACATTCCGGAGTTGTCTCGAATTGAACACGGCGATGAGACGTGAGTCTCCAGACTTTCTCGGAACGAGTTGCTCATGAAGGTTGAGCATTTCGCCTGGTTTAATGTTCCTAAACCCCCCCCAAAAAGTCATTTATGTTAATTCAGTTCTCACATTTCGTGGTAGCTCTCAAAATGATATCTCGTTGCACTTACTTGACTCTCCTGAACACGGGATTGGTGAAACCCACAGATTCGTAAAACAAGTAGCAATCTAAGGGTAGTTATCATCGAATTAGTAATGCCATTTAATGATAACAAACAAACTGATCATCAAACGCCACACTTACCTGTCAGCGGCACAGACAGAGGATTGACCATGGTGAAACTAACTTGGTAGTCATTGTCCACCTGGGCGACAGTACGGGTCTGGATGTTAACCTTCGGGGTGGACAAAGTCACGTCCTCATCCCCAGCCCAGAACTGGTTTGTTTCCCTCACGTAAATGGAAGCATAGAACCTAATAGTGTAGTCATCATCCAAACGGTCTTGGTAGTCCTGAAGTGTAAGGTCCAGACTAAGCGACTCCCCTGCAATCACACAGCCGTTAATAAGATGCCTTACTACAACCCCCATTGTTATTGTACCTATTTCAGTCAACTCACTTTGCAGGGGCTGAAGAGTGACCTGGCGCTTGTATTGCTTAATCTTCCTCCCGACAATGCCTCGGTATAAAGGACGTGCGAAGAAATTCACAGTCAAGGTGCGAATTTCATTGGCCACATTTTGAAGGGACAGCGATACCTGATTTAAAAAAGCCGTGTTTGCTAAATTTGTCCATTAGAAAATGCCCTCACCAGTACACAAGGTTTTTACCTGCAAATTCTGCCCATACGACGCAGTATTTGGCAGCCAATCAGCAATAAGATCATCCTTCCTGTTCGCCATCAGAAGATCCGTTGAACGAATTGTCGATGCTCTCCTGGGGCCCAGCCCTCTAATGGCGCTCACAACTCCAATGCGCTCCTCGTCCGTTCCTATGTAAAATCCATGATCGTATCGTAATTGTGAATGACAAAATAAATTCAAACATGTTCACTTCCAGCACACTTTAAGATGCTGTAAAGTCAATACCATCTTTCTTCTTGTACAAATGCGTTATGTCCTCGTAGTCATCGTCATCCTCGTCACGGTCGCACTTCTTAGTAATCACCAGACGGCCAATGCTATATGAATCAAAGATGAGTAGAAAATAATTGATTCGAACGAACGATATACAACCCAATGCTATGCAGTCATATTCACTCACTCGTCCGAAACAATAAGCTCCGGGTAAGTATTGCTCCAGAACTGGCGGAACTGAGAATTGAATAACGAGTAGAAGTAGAAAATGTCAAAGTTGAGACCGATTTCACCCCTGTGATAAATATTACCACATATTAAAATGGACTTTCACCTACAAATTCTATGAGAAAAATCTGGTAGTGGCATACCGTCGAATGGCCTCGGCAGGAGCTGGGCCTTGTCCACGACCGTTGGGATCAACAGCCTGCCAACCAACGTAGGATGTGGCAGTGACCAGATCATCACGTCTATATCGGAATAATGTTAATTTAAACTTTCATGTTGCTAGCACACTAGTAACAACATCAATCGAAAAACATTAAAGTACACGTTTATATACCTGAAGTGAACGTCATTAAAACTGTAGTAAGCCAAGTAAATGTCATTGCCGGACACATCATCATCCGCCGAGCCCCAGTATTGGTCAACGCTAAGGCTGGTACGATCAAGTGGCACTCGGTACGAGGTGATCTACAATAGAGGGCAGTGATGTTAAGTAATGTTTAAAAATTGAGCCGTACGTAAGTCCTTTTGACCACTTGGTTTTCTCACCGATCGAGCAGGTATTCCCAAGGTTCGACAAACTATGGAAAAGACATTATTAAAAATTATAGAAGCATTTACTTCTCAAATAAATTTGACAGGCTCATTTTCAAGCGGATATCAGCCTTCACTCACAAGTAACGTAGAGGGCAGAGGCAAGGTAGCTATTGTTTTCAGCATCAAGAGGTTGGAAGTTATTTTCCACGAGACGGTCCAGCAAGGCCTGCGAGCCGGTGTAAGCAACTGTGTTGAATGGTGTGGTGTCCACCGAGTTCAAATTCGACTCTCGCAGTGGTCCAGCATTTCTGGAGAACATCTGAAAGGAGGTTTTTTATTTCCAGAAAAATATGAATGAGACAGAGCTCACTTTAAATATGGGGAAGACCTTTACGGTCTCACAGGCACATTACATTTTATCATTCAGTCTATGTAAGGTCTTACCAGCTGAGCTAAGGCTCTGGCAACGTAAACTGGACTTCCACGCTGAGAGTAGTCGATGATGCTACGGTTGCCCTCGGTAAACCTATGCAAAGTACAAGAACCGTCAGCATTTTAAGGAATCCAAAGGCAGAAACTATACAAGCAACATAGAATATTTACCTGTCTAGTAAGAGTACAGTAAGCGGGAGGATATTGGCCTCGAACTGACCGTACACCCACTTGTAGCTCCGCTGGTTCTTGGCAGTGCCCCGGTAAACCTTCCCAGTTTCACTGTAAATAAATGACACGTGAATAAATGTTGTATGATCAAATTAAGTTGGTCAAATTAAAGAGTGTGGAAATCAAACATGAAAAATTTGGATTCGTACTTGTGGATGTATTCGCGACGGAATTGCTCGTTGTCAACGTAGACGGGATCGTCTGGAAAAACAAAAATATTGTAATAAAAATCACCATACGTTCAGCGGAGGAAGCATATTCTTAACTCACCGGAGCAATAAGGGTTGAAAAGAATGTAGACGTCGTCCAAACCGAAGAAAATCTCATTGTTGTAATGGATTTCATATGACCAGACACCCACGGGGGCTGTAGAAGGGCAACTGACCTATAAGCAAGTGTAATATTTCGCTGGTGAATTTACTTTAAAGGTTACCATAATGTACCAGCACGTTCAACTTTTCATACCTGCAAGGTCAAGGTGCTTCCCTCCTGGTTATGAAGCCTGCAGAATAGTCAACGATGTAACGTTACACGAATGAGTTGATCTTTTATCCACAATTGAGATAATGTTGAGAAACTAACCTGATATCCCAGTCGTTCTTGTCCCGCTGGCCGAACTCACGCTCATTAGTAACGGTGAGAGCTACGCGGGTGCCCTTGCCCATGTTGGGATTTGAGCCTAAAATCCATTATCAACCTTTTTATAATCTGTGGCAAATGGAAGAAACCAAGTGCTCTTAGTATTCTCACCAAAGTTGAAGATGACAAGAAGAGGGTTTCGAGACAGGTCCACATTGCGAGCAGCGAGCTTCAAAGCAATGAAGAAGGTTTGACCCCTACGGAAGACTGGATAAGCCTTCCTCGGTGGCAAATTATTGACGATGTCATAGCGGTCCGTGCGGTGTTCCCTAGCATTATCTCTAGGGAACCACTCAATCTGTTCCACTGGACCTGAGCCAATGTTAAGTGGATTGTAAGTGAGTTGGGCAAAGCTACCAGAGCGTTGGCTCGTATTCAGATTCGCCAATGGCCTCCTCGGGGGAAGTTGCGGTTGGATCCCAAAGCTTTGATCTTGATTTTGGTTCAGCAGCTGACTCACCCGCTGCTCCTCCTGCCTCGTCTTCTGGTAGTCCTCCACCACGCGGGCAATACGGTTCGTAATGTAGAGGGAGAAGTTGGCCCCATTTGCATCCTCGTAGATGTTGGAGGATGGACGCTTCCTGCTATCAAAGATCTTGAGTCGCTGGAGGTCCTGCTCGAAGGAGTTGACTCGCTTCGTCGCCGTATTGTCGTCGACAAACTCCACACGGAGAGAATCCCTCCTCTCCTTCTCCCTTGCCTCGACGACGGAGATGACCGCAGCGGAAGCAGTCGGGGTTAGGGAGCCGCGGCGCTCCACGGCCGTGGTCAAGGTGATGGACCCACGGCGGATCTCGGAGTCACGACGGGTGACGGGAAAAGGTATCGGGGTGTAGCCACTAGACATTTTCAACTTTGACCGTTTTTTACTTTTCCTGCAGCTAATGGACTTGAGGAAAGACCAACACAAGGTTGATGCTGAGCTGACTGGATGCGTGTCTTTGTTTGTCGAGTTTACACACGATGATTATTAGGCAAGCGAATGGTAGCGGTAGTATAGTTGTTAATTCTTCTTCACAGGAGGGAAGGAAATATGGGAAAATATCTGCAAATTTTGTGGTACAAACTAAGAGGTAGGTGGTAGTGAACAACGGTTAGTTGTCGACTGGACATCATGCACAAGTCTCCGGAGGCTTTTATACAATGTCATCTCGTTTGTTCACTGAGAAAGAGAATACAGGGCGTGTATATGGTTACACACTACCCTACCCCGTCTGGTAAGTGTTGGACACACTAAACTCTGCTCACTCAGTCGGTCAGACTGCTTATGCATAGAAATGATACCAATTTTTCGCTCCATGAATTTCCTCAGGTCTACAATTTCATACTTATTTAATCTGTAATAGAGATGTTCGCCGACCTCTAATGAAATTTTGAATAGGTACGAGGAAACTGCGAATTTTCGGCTCCTCACGTGTCATCGCTTGACCATCTTTGCCTTGAGTAACGCCAGAGGTGTGTCCCGTGAGCCAATATTCTGAAGCCAATTGTTCGGACTCCGCATAAACATATCGGGCGGATCCACGGATTTTTAGTCTATGCGATTCGGACCAGAGAAAGTTTTACGAAGGGAACACTGCAGTTGTGTTTTACACATTATTCACGTCACAGCTCTGAAAGCATTGTCTTTTCAAAGATGTTGAGACATTGTATCGGTCTTGACTTTGCAAATCCTGTTCAATGTAGCAGCCGGAGTTGGGGAAACTGCATGGGTTTAAGTATTGAAATAACGCAGTTTTGGATCTCTTTAGCCTTTATTTTGTTATAGTGGCATTTATATCAATGTACTTTTGTTGGGTGTGCTACTATCTAACAGTTAGAAGGTATGCTTATCAAGTGGTGGGCAGTGTCAATCGAATGCTCATATCTGGTTGGGCAAATACTCAGCAAAGCTCGTTTTTCTATTCGTTCTGAAGTTCTACTTATTCGTCGAAAAGACTATTTACCACTGTCGGTTGCTTTCAGGCCTCCGGGTATATATATCTCGTTACACAGGCCACATGCCTTGCCTAAAACTGCGAGCTGGGCTCACAGGGCACATCTCTGACCCCACGCGGTTTTGTGCCACTGTAATTGTGTGTGCGAGACAGATCCCTCTCTTTGGAGTTTCATGTCCACATATCGTCCTTAAGCCTGTGAGCGTTTTGGGACGACTTTCTGGTTTTCTGCTAAGCCAGACCCCTTTGTCTTCAAAGGTAACTCTAGCTTTGGCGGAGGCACTATGCGGCTATCGGATTCAACAATGCGTTCTCATGTGACACTTGAATGGCTGACTGATTCGTGAGGTGGAAGAGCACCAAGTGCATGTGAGACATGGTAAGGGGCACTTCCGATCCTCTCCGTTTACGCTCTCGCCTGGGATGTAGTACCAATAATAATAATCCTGCTGATTTGCAAGTCCGTCATATTCATACTACCTCGGGTATCTTTTATCCTCAGACAAGTTTCATGTATTCTCATGACGAAATGGACGAGTGGGTGGGGTAAATAACTGCGTGTTGTCGCGACTGTAGGTACATGACATTTGTCAAATGTCATCAAATGAGGCTCGTTTACTTTTATATTGGGTTTTTCCAATATATCATCATTACCCGTTCAAATTTGAAGTAAGATTCTACGGCGTAAGATTCACTTGTAAAGCATACAACTTTGGTGCAGCTCTGAGTGAGTGCAGTAGAGGAGTATAAGACTGAGAGCCTCAATCTGATGCTCCTCTACTCCTATTTCCTTTTTCAACGTATACAGCATCAGCATATGTATTACCATACAATGACGTAGAAGATAGAGAGGAGATCGACTTACCCTACGTATGGATTTCTATCGCCATGGCACCGTTCAGTCTGGAGTTATTCCCAATGGACATTAATATGGAACGAGCAAAGCGAAATAGCAAATAACAGTTTCAATTTACCAGCGTCTCCAAAACAAATATATGGAAAAGGCATGAATGAATCAACAGTCATTCAGCAACAACTGAATTACAAGTCGTGTCGTCATAAGTCTCTTACTGATTAAGTCGCACTTGAAAGTTGTAGTTTATAACATGAAACTTGCAATGCAGATTCAAAAACGCCGCAACAGCAACAACATTTACTTGCTTTCGAATCCAAGTAACTAAAATTTCGGGTAAGATGCACTCGATACAGCTGTAC
>WJFA01000616.1:0-32695 GCA_009870155.1 Pseudobourletiella spinata
TGTCTTAGAGAATTTAATTCTCTATCTTTTGAAACAAAAATGACTCGAATTGGCGCGCGCGTTCATGAGTTGTACGCGTTTCGCTGTGCAGCCATTTCTGGAGCGCTTTTATGGTTACACAGCGATACGCGTACAACTCAAATTCATCAAGATGAATTAAAAACATTTGAACTCTCAGAGAAACGGAACCTTCCTAGATTAGAGCAAGGAAAAGTACTAGATTTTAGCTACCTTTGTTATTGATGAGGATGGCAAGAATCCGTAATTTAGAGAAATATTTCTGTATTCCCTATTACGGCATTCCGTGACCCGGATTACGGAATGCATATTCCATAATCTGTGATCAGGTTATCTCTCGTGGATGTTGTAATTCGCATTCCGTTGTCCTGATTTTTTATGAACGTTAAACCTAATCCTAATTTGATTCAAGAACTTGAGATTAGTACACAATCCACTACTACTATTTTGCTATGGATTTCCTATCCCTGATTATGTTAAGTTGTCGGCAAGTAGATTCAGATATGTTTGGCCAAAAAGTATTTACGATTTTCGTCCAACAACGGGCGTCAGCCCATCACTCACATAGGTTCAAAATTTATCAGCATTAGGGACCCGGGCTTGCCGGTCTTGGGGTCAAAACCCGAAAACCCGGCCGGGTTTTTAAATCTTAGGCCGAACCCGAGACCGACTGCAGTCGGTCTTGACTTTCCAAGCCCGAGTCGGTCTCGGTCTCGGTCTAGGTCTCGGTTTAAACCTGAAAAGACCGAGACCGACTTCGATCTCTAGTCGTAATATGCCGCAGGTGACAAAGGAAGGTTACCCATTAGGTGCCGAAACGGAACAGATGGTCACAAAATAAAGTGATAAGATTTGCAAAGTAGTCTATTCGCAAAAGTATTTTTTATAAAACCATCATCATGGAAGACCGTACTAGTTTAGTCCGCAGTATTATGGCCTTACACCAAATACTAAACCGGACTACATGGACGAAGACCGGCAAACGATCAGTGCCTTCTGAGGTTTATGGTCTAACTTGAGTCGTTTGAACATGAATTAAAACAAATTTCAAATTCAAAAAGTCCCTCACGTCTAAAAATTAACCACATGAAATACCCTGTATGTGCATATAAAAAATAATACAGTCAATTCGGTCTATAACGGTTCCGTGCGTGACGGTTTCTTCAATATAACGGTAGGGTTTTCAATTCCCCGCCAGTAGACCTAGTAGTAGAAATTTTATTTCGTATAACGGTATTTCCAATATAACGGTAGGATTTCAGCCGTCCCCAGAGGTACCGTTATAAACAGAACTGACTGTATTTTAGTGTGGGAAAATGCATCGTTGTTTTTTTACTCTGTGTGTTGTCTAAAACTCTACGGGGTTTTCCTTTTACAGCTCTGTTAACAAGGTCGATAACCATCAGCCCTACAAAACATGTTGTATCATTTCCACTTTACTACTGCATTTTTGGAGCTAAATGGTGTTGTCACTGCAATTCTTTCGTGCCAGTTCACGTCAGACGGAAGGGAGACAAACTGTCACATGTGTTTGGGCTGGAAGCCATGATTGTGACGGGTTATTTTCTTCAATTTATCCGCGGCGGTGATTCTCCAAGATCAAAGAGACAACCACGCGTGCATGCAAGGAAATAATTACTATGGGGCAGAGTACAAATTTTTAGGTAACATATTATGTGACAGGAAAGTGTATGACCGCCAGGGACAGAAGGCTAATAAATTGGCAAGGGTCTCCACAGTGTCGGATGAAAGTGTGAACTTTGGCAGGGGGAGACGTCAGCTACGGTACACTACTATAAAGGCCACGGAAGCTATGAATTTTGCACTATGGTATGCAAACTCTGGGCTTCACGCAGAGAACTTGTCTCCAAGTCATACAAATGTTCTTATCGTGATGATACGGATCTCAATGTGTTTACGGAGCTGCAGAAACGTAATAATGTTAATATTATTTTTAGTGCCCTCCCGCATGCGAAATCTTCTTGCCAACTTTACTAATTTGTGCAGGGAAAATTTCACTCTCATTTGTAGTATGATAAATGAAATGACTTGAGGGAGGACCGTGGAGGCATTCAATTTTATAGTTTGCACATTTTCGGGAGCTTCACCAAATTCTTACCCTCCCAGCTAACACAAGGACTTGGTATTTCACGGTAGTTGAACAACCCGGGCGTAAAAATGTTGATAATTCCAAGACCCGGGACCACTGATGTAATACTAAGATAATGTAAACGCGCAACGCTGGAATTTGTCTGGGAATGGAAACAGAGGAAATATAAGTAAAGAAATTATTTTTGCATAGAGTGTAAAGAGACGAATGAACTTTGCCATGTGTTGTGAATTGTTATGCGCCGCCATATTTGATCACGGTAGTGATTGTGCCAGGGAGTAACAAGTGTGAACACCTTCATAATGAGTGGTGATTAGTCACTGAAGACGGGAGCATACCTTCACTTCCGTGTAATTGTCAAACACCGCTGATAATATGAGACAGCTGTCTTTCCTGAGACTGGCAAGTTATTCCAATCACTATCACACACGGCCAAGATATACAAGTTACAGAGAGGAAGACTTGTTGAATCCCTATAGAATGAGATAGTGAAGCGAATTGCGGATGGATTAGAAAAATCTTCCACAACGCCCATCCTAGGTATTATGTACTGTCTAACGGAGTGCTGAACAACTATTCCGTAAGTAGTGATTCCGAGTATTGTTATCATGCGCTTAGCATCTCGAACGGGATAATTTTCATAATATAGCTGTGATAAATTTTTACAATATTTTGATCAAATGAGTGCCAAGACATTTGAGAAGTCTTTTGTGCTTCGCAAACCCAACAAAACAAGGACCTCACCCACTGTCCTACGAGGCGTGCGGTATCTCGTCAACATTTGATACGTAAACTGTTCACACTTCCACGTTGACACTGCCTCCTGCGAGACTACCTTTTTCAAATCTACAAGAATTCCGTCTCATATACTTGTGTTGGTTGTTCGAAGAGACAAGCTGACAGACAAGAGAATTTTGCAGTTATTCCCGTATGTGCTAGCATACATACGTACATACTGTTGGATGCCCGCCAACAATGCAACGGGCTTCACTTTTGGCATTTGAAGACCGTGCCCCAACCGCCTATGCCGAAAAAAATCTTCCCGTTATCTCGTAGCTGTTCCACCTCATCATGTAGACGAAGAAAACACGTTTATTTTACTTAACTACACAAAACTCAGCTATATATATACATTTGATGTGATATAAATGCGAAAAAAGTAAATAAAACCAAACAAATAAAATTACTTAATAAAATCAAGATCATTCCAAAATAGAGTAAAATGATCTAAAAATCATTTTCAAAATAGCGGAAAACAACGCAATTTGAATTGGACCAGTAGGCCATGGAAGTTTGTACTCGCAAAACACGTAACCCTCGACGTAACAACACATTCCTCACAATTAACGGATTACTTGGGTGTCCACGACGAAGAGATAACTTGATCACCAATGTTCAAATATCGTTTTTACAAAATTTGTAGTGAACATTCGTATTCTTATATACTTATGGCATAAGTAAGAACCAACTACCATACTTTACAATGTTACATACATAAAAACAAATTGTTCGCTTAAAAGTTGCTTAATCCCCATGTATGACAGCAATAAGAGTTTGGAAAAGTTATGCAGTAGCAGCTAAAAGCTGGTAGAAATCCTTTTACAATTATACTTAGGAAGAGATAACTCCAAGCTTCCACAGTTGAACTACCCTGGGTATGACATACTTTGACACATTCATCAACAACGGCAAAGTAATCTTTAGCACGATAATCTGGTTTCAAGAATATCCAAATTTCTGTCGACGAGGTGATTTTCGTAGTAGAAAAGTTTTCTATGCCGATGATAAAGTATAAGAATCACTATTATTCGTACAAGCTACGGTTGTTGCTGGTTACCACTTCCACTTGTTTGTGATGTCGTTTGTTGTGATGGCGCTACGATACGAGCAAGAACCGCCTGCTTCCCCGCAGCCATAGGAATCACTTTTATACCTGAGGGATGAAAAAACAGAAAATGAAGTTCATGTCTTTCATGAGCATGGCAGCAACCAACGGAAACATTTATCGGTCTCACCTTGCACACCCCTTCCTAATGATATGTGGCCAGGTATCACAAAATCACCCTGTTGGGAGCGTATAATGATAGGACTAGTAAGCTGATGAGGTGGGTTCGATGCCCCTTGAGCGCTCTGTTGATGCAGCTGACCCCCTACTTGTGTCACAATGTGCTGCGTTGATGGAACTTGCTGTAAAATGCTCGAGGCCTGGGACAGTGGGATAATTCCTCCGCTCGTGGATGATATCACATTTGGGGAACTTACTACAATGGAGTGTCCCCCGAGTTCTCCACCATGAGCACCACCTGTTAAGCTTCCAGAATGACTGGAGGTCATGACTGATATTGTGGCGGGACGATGCATGCCACTGCTTATAGATGTAGCTTGGCCCAGTGCTTGAACGACGGAGGTACTTGGATTTGTGATGGAAACTGCGTTGTCAACAGATGGAGCAGAGGCTTGTGACGTTGTGATAGAGATGGGTATTTGGGACGATGTTGGTCCATGTAGATGTCCAAGGGCTCCTGGGGTCGTGGATAGGATCACTGTCTGACCAGTGGGCGTTTGGGTGAGAAGGACTCCCTACAAATAAGTAAGCAACAAGTGTGCCTTTACGTAAACACGGAAATTCCCGTAGGAACAGTGTAAAAAAATGACACTCACCTGCGTTTGCGTTTGTCCCGATAGCGCAGCTCTAGTTAAAATGATCCGCTGTTGGGGCAGTCTTACGGGGCTCGAACCCATGGGTTGCGTTGCGCTCTGCTGGACGGGTAACCTAACCTGAGCAAATCGCACTCCTTCTGGAAGCCGAATGGAATTTGCCAGCCTGATGACAGTTGACGGATTCAAAAGTAATTGCCTATCGAAATTAATATAATTGATTAATTTAATTAATAATATAAATTGCATAATAAACTACAAATTATCATGTCCGTCAAAATTGCATCCGGATGAAAATTTACCCGGAATTTAGTGAACTCGTTATTCCACCGGATTTGGAGGCGGGAATTGAGGCTCCCGTCGCTATAGAAACGGGGAGGGTCTTCCCACCCGCCGAAACACTTTGAACCTGCAATTGCACAGTCTGCGGTGACACTAGATTACTCCCACTTCCCGACAAGGCTTGAGCAGTGAGGGCAGTTGCAAGGTTAGCATTCCCTGCAGTTCTAAAAACAATTCCAGGCTGACTCTGCGACTCAGTTCCCGCATTTAAGCTCACACTACCGGTAGTACCGCTCACAGCTACCATGCCTGGACTTCCGGGAACGGTTGCAAACCGGATGGTGGAACCAAGGGAGGATGCTGCGGCTAAAACTTCATTTAAAGGTAGCTTGCGTACACCACTAGTTCTATCACCACCTTGATTTGAAGTGGTCACAATCTGAGAATTAGTGTCCACACTAAATATCTGTCGTATTCCCGCAGTGGAGGACACAGTTCCCGTAGTTACAACGTTCTGTTTCGGCGTGGCAACAACCGTTTTACTAGTCGTACTCTCGCTGCTCACAGGCACGGATATTTGGCGAACGTTACTCGTGGTAAACTGCAACAGCTGCGGGTTCGAGGAACTAAGTGTGGTCTTTGCGATGAGAGTTCCCACCGGAGGTAACTTGGTAGTCGTTAAAGCTATCGTGGTTGCGGTGGATGGAAGTGCCGAGGTTACAGCGGCAGCTGGAGGTACCGAAGCGGGTGAGGGTGCCGTAGCAGTGGGCTCTTTTCCAGTCGAGGATGCCGGTGAGCTGGACTGAGGCTGAGTTTTACCGGACTTGCGCGATTTCCTGGACGTGTTGCTACGAGACTTGGTAGATTTCGTGTAACTCCGGTTATGATGTAGTCGTTCTGAAACAAAAGGTAGATATTCGAGTAACTCCAGCGCACACACAGTAACGTAGAATGAAATATTTGCAAAGACTACCACCTTTTCATTGCTAGCCATTGGAAGTCACACATACTAAAATAAAAGCTGAGAAGCGCCAGTGTGAACAGTCAATTAAAAAATCCTTCACTTACCAAACTGCTCCTGCGTTCTATCACGATGCAAATACACCCAACTCTTCTTATGGGAATCATAGCGGACACAAGGATCACGTTCGTAGTGGAGCCTGTCCAGAGCACCACTCACAACACTGTTTAACGTTACATTGGAAGCCTCGGGAGCTAAGAACTGGGAATCACGAAGCATTTCGCAAATCTCCGAACGAGTTCCTTCCCCATTGGGTAACCGAGCCACGGCATCACGCACTACGGAATTACATCAAACAAATATCCAAATTAGTTACAAGAATTTACAGAAAAGTTAAAGGGCAATTATTCAAGAAACTTTTGTGGCTACCCAAAGCTAATATGGTCACATAGGGTGGCCGATCATCCACAAGCAACGAATGCCCACGGGCTTTATTTGTCATCCCGCTTTGACTCGAGTATACTCCCTTGACGGGCCCTACAACGGACTCATACCCGTGCATCTGGTATGTAAAGGCTTTGTGGGGATTTTCAAATCGTTGGCGCTCCTATAAAATTCAAAATCACAAATACAATAACTTTGATTCTTAAGAATTTCCGCTCTTTTAAATGTTTTCCATACCTGAGCCTGGAAAGCTTCCTTTTCCACCTGCGTAGATGGGCGGACAGACCAGTCAGTCACACACCGCGGGGGAGGTGGGGTCTGTGGCCGCTTGCACTTCTTCTTTGCTTCCTCCCCAAGACCGTCAGAGTCCTCATTCTCATCGTCCTCCTCCTCTTGGTCATCGTTATCAGTCTCTAATTTCTTCAATGGAGGTAGCCTATCCACATTTTCCAGCCACATGTTGCACAATGGCGTCAGGTTGTTATCACCGTCACGACCAGCTCCGATCCACTACAAACAGAAACACCACTATCAAAAACACCTGCTGCATAGATGTAACACATATTGGCAAGGTTGACAACATACCTGATAATATTTTGTTTTGTACTTGTACTCAATGTATGGGACAAAATCTTCCGGATGAGCCTCTGGAAATTACAAAAGTCCAAAAGTGTATCCACGTAAAAAAATTAATAGCATCATCTAACAACAATTCTTTACTAAAATACCTTGGTAGAGCCCAGCAAGAAAATTTAGCGCTGTTATTAAAGCCTCATTCCAATCACTCATTTTGAGAAACCAGTTGTTTAGAGCTGCGGTCGGACTCACGGACCATTTCCGTATGGTTTTCTCCAAACAGACTAGAGTCATTCGGTGGTCCCGCGTTGAGCACAAGACGTCTCGTATGAGGGAAAAGAAACTTGCATATTGCTTTTCTTCTGAAAGCAATCCACTGAAATAACAAAAATAATATCAATTATTACATCAATCATCAATTATACAAAAGTGTTCAGTTCGGGGGGGGGGGGGCGGCGGCGGAATCAAAACTCAGAATCAGAACCAAGTAAGAGCTTACTCAAAGTCGCATAAGCCATCAACAAGATCCAAATCTAGACCGTCCAGCTCGTCACTAAGGTTAGGTATGGAGTCAAATGGATTTCCTTCGAGGACTGATAAATCGTCAATTTTTTCCATATCTGGCAACTTGGAAAACTTTGCATCTCCCAAATCCACGACATCATCATCTCCAGTCACCGCTCCACCGTCATTCAGATTATTCATGGACAATCCAAGGTTCAAGTTCAGGTCATCTCCAATCGTGTCCATAACATTAGGTTGACTTAGCAAGTTAAACATTTGAATGCGAGCTGGTGTAGACGTCGCCACGGGATTTGCCAAGTCAGAAGCACCAGATACTGTTGTTGCACAGTTATTTATGCTAATAATACTGTTCACAGGCCCATTGAGACTCCCCTGTCCCCCAGCTACTAGAGTAGCTGGGGTGACACTCGCAAGTGACATTACTGGTCGCAAGGTGGGAGTCTTGTTGGGTTGCTGAATGTTGACGGTGATGGGGAGCATTTTCGTCATCGGAGTAACAATAGGTGAAGGCTTCGGCGCATTCACAGAGTTACTCGTTTGTACCGTATTATGAACACTGGAAGTTTGGACTGCACTCAGATTGCACGTGGACGAGGAGCCGGGGAACATGCTTGCTGGAACGACGGTTTTCGGGGGGTAATTATTCAATGTGTTACTTGGTTGGGTTACCACTTTAACGTTTATTTTCTGTTGAGCTATCGAAGGTGCCTGGATTTGCTGCGTTAACAGAGGCAGGGATTGTTGCTGTTGTTGCTGGGTTACCACGACGGACTGGGTCTGGGGTTGTGGAAGAATTTTGCTTAATTGAACGTTGGAATATTTAACAGTACTTGTGGGCTGTTGTGCGTGAACTGATGTTGTCACAATGGCAATGATATTTTTTCCAACTCCAGTGGACACATTTATCTTGGTCTTCGGTTCCATTTTCGTCCCAGTCGGTGGAGCCACAATTCTACCTCCGTAAGCCGTTGAATTCCCTTTCGAGACAACTTTGGCTGTCGTCTTGGTAACTGGGGGTGCAGTGACGGTGGAAAAGCTTATAGTTGGCTCAATGGCTTCAAATTCATCATCAGATGAACTTTCCAGCTCATCCTCACTCGAATTTCTCATTTTAACTGCTGCATTTTGGATTGAAGGGAATTTGAAAGGTAACTTTTGGCTAGCGGTTCTTGCCACACTCGGGAAATTTGGTTTGTGATTGCTGTTGCTTAAGGACGCCATTGACTGAAGCTGGGACGCTAAAATGGGGGAGCTTTTCACAGGATTCGGTTGAAACTGCATGACTGGGGTGACCGGCGAGACAGTGTTGGATACTAGAGGCTGCGCATTCAGGGTAGAGGCCAAGATTTGATGACCCTGTATATTTGCCATAGGAGTCGTGAGCGTAGCTATAATTGGTGTCGGCTGGACTGATGTGGTTGGAGCGGGGGTTGGTTGGCTGACTACTGCCGGAGTTGTTGGTGCAGGTAAGATTTTGGGGAATTTCGCCATCTGAGCAGCTGTTTGTTCATCACGATGCGCTCGTGCATTCGTCTGTGGCGTAGGGGAAGGAGCCGTTGGTGCTACCGGGGGCGCTTTGACCTGTGTCGCTGCTCTAATAGGAACAGCAATCGTAGCAGTTGGTGGGGTTAGGGATACGGGAGGTTCTACAACTTTCATAATTTCTGTGCCAGGATTTGGTTTACTTGCTACAGAAGCTTTAACTGTCTTGGATTTCGTCTTCGTCAATGTCTTCTTTGTCAATTTCGCTGATTTTTTCGCTGAAAATAAAACCAAGACATTAATGGATGCTGACCACGAATTTCATATCGAGAATTTTTTTCAGAGAATTTAAAAATATCTTACGTGGGGCTTCATCATCAGATGAACTGAAGCACCCAATTTGTCTACTAATGCAAGAAATTTCCTCTCTGTATCGCTTTTCAACCATACTTTCAAAATTATTAGGGTTCTTCGTATCAAGCTTCGAATTGATAGCCTGACTTGAGGACTGCTTCGAATCTCCGGTTTTGCATCCGTGCATCAAGGCGGGCGTCCCACCCTTCTTTGAAATACCTTCTTGCAAATGTCTCTCACGGGATACAACGATATCTTGCAGTAACTTGGCATGATATTTCTTCCGTTTTCGCACAGCTTCCTTCCGCCAAGCATTGTAAAGGGCTTTTTTGGTTTGAACGACGTTGGGATCATATCTTCCTTGCTCCAACTGCGTATAAAACGTGTCCAAAGGGTTCGCATCAAATCGATTAAGTGTTCTTGCCAACAAGTCTTCCACAGTCTGTTGAGCAGCTCCAACAGTCTCCACAGCTTCTCGGGGGAGGAATTGCTACAAAAAGTTGTCAATTCAACATGAAGAGTCATAATAATAATCGCTCGCAATAATCGCTAATAATAATAATAATAATTAATGAGATTACGAAATCGGCATTTCGGTGATTACATGGAACATCATCATTCATCACCTAAAAATACTAATTCTATTGCTTCAGCATATTCAGATTCCAGGAGTTTCTATTAAACTTCAGTTTTCTTGATAAATCTTAATACTCTCTTGACTGCATCATTAAAGAAACCATCATGTGACCTCAAAAAATATTCCAGTAGTATTATGGTACGTGCAACATTGCAAATAATTCAAACGGTTTGTACAAAATCATGAATAACAATGAAAAGGGACAAATGTTCTCCATGCATAAGCTACATAACAGTTAATCATATCCAGAACCAAAGTCAATTTTCACAAATGTGGTTAATTAAAGTGAAAGGCGGGTATTTCAACTTCAGTGCGAAAAATAAATTAAGCACCAATCGCATACCTTAAGAAATTAAATGCCTCACATCCCAAAGTTCGATACTGCAGTAAATTTTATGATGTCACAAAAATATGTGAAGAAAGCCAGGCAAAACACTTACCAAAATCCGTTCCCGCTGATCCGGCATCAAGACTTTACACCATGTTTCGGTCGAGAAGATTTCATTAAATATTTCCTTGTTAATACATATTTCTGAAGGAATACTACTTTGCCATTTTCCAATTGTCACATTCTCAAAATCAATGCCGTCCATTATGATAAATTTCCTTCACTCAATGTACTCGTAGGAAACTGATTTTTTATTTCAAGAAATTTCTATATTCTCCGCACCAAAACTTGAACACTAATGCGCTCATTTAAAACAGATCTGTGCTAAATGCACTAAAGCTCCTCTGAGAGTAACTCTGCGGAAAGTGCTGACCGAAAAGATCAAGCTCCATGTCGGCTTGTCACCTCAATTGTTCAATTAATTGTCACTTTTTCCAAATTTCTTCTCTCGACTTTCTGTAAACAGGGAATATTGTAATGCCCGCCACTTCGACACAGTATAAACCGTATATGCGCGTAGTAGCGATTACCGAACGATGCATACACAGCTAGAAGCCTATGAGCCTTGGCATACTACTAACCGCTGCTCTTTGTGGTTAGCGTACATACATGAGATTTTTTACGCGGGGTTTACATATTGTCACGTTCTGAAGATATGAGATAGCATTGAAAACGCAAATGTACATAGTAGCCACGGAAAGCAGCAGGAAATGTGCTACACCGCAGCAGTCTGCAAAGAAGAAAGGCGGCTTTTTATTTTCCGATTTTTTAAAGTTTAGCGTGTAGTATAATGGGACAAAGTTTACTTTTAATTTCACTGAAATATTTCCAATTAACCTCTAAGAACCACCAATAAGAAAAAGTTTCTAATCCTTGAAACACGCTGTGTTGATGTTAATTCTGTCAAAGTGTTTGCTGTATTGCCAAATACTTGACTATAATTTGATTGAATGAAATTGCATCTCAAATAATCAAGAGCTGAAAAGATCAATTAAGGCCCTTTATTAAACGTTTGAAATCATTAGTATGGCTTATTCCAT
The DNA here is from genome assembly GCA_009870155.1 of Pseudobourletiella spinata. Classification (NCBI taxonomy): domain Eukaryota; kingdom Metazoa; phylum Arthropoda; class Collembola; order Symphypleona; family Bourletiellidae; genus Pseudobourletiella; species Pseudobourletiella spinata. The sequence continues at coordinate 11,476 of WJFA01000616.1, forward strand.
CAATCGCAAGGAAAAAAGGTTAAAAATTACGTCTGTACTCTAAACTGATATGTTTTAACCATATGATGCGCGAGCACAATCGTTTCAACTAAATATTCTCATGAAAAATAACTGAATGTAACTGAAATGTTTGTACGTGGTTAAATTTAAGAATTTCATATGCAGTAAAAAGTAAAACTTATTCCGGTACCGCGACATGTACAGTGAGACCATACTCGCAGGTGCTCTCTCAAGTTCCTTGACCACTGGAATTGAGCTTCAGGTTTTTACCTGAACTGGTTCAAATGTGTCGGCCAAAGGTTAAATAATTTGTTTATAATACCTACGCTTGGGCAGCTTCATAATTATGTTGGGAAAACTGAACCCTAAAAATGTTATAATAAATTAGTAAGCTCAGCTCTTTAATCGTTGCGAGCTGTAAAACATACTTTGCTTATCACCACTTGGTGTTGAACTGATCAATTTCTCCGATTCGCCATCGCAACGTTTTTCACTTAACAGCGAGAAAAATAAAAAATTTGGCGCACTCCTCTTGCGATTTTATGTAAAACTTCTTAGGTACAATCCAACATTTCCCGACCAACGCAAACGTAAGATATTTTATAACCTCAGTTGGTTGAAAAACTAATCTAGTAGGTTTGATGGTGCGTCTTCAAGTGCTCTACGATAACGACCCCTACCTAATAAATGGAAATGAAGTTGAAAAATCATCCAACTAAATTACGATGACCATGCAAAAATTGTATGCAGTTAATTAAAATTTGATTTGGAATTGGTTGAGATGAGAATGTCCGGAATGCAACCGACGAAACTTGAAATCAGCTTGAGTAGTTGTTTACGTTAGTTTGTTGCGAAAATCACTTTAAACAATGATCATCCGGAGCTTCAAAGGAAAATAAATTTTATTCTAATGCACACATTATTTTCTAATTCAAGTCATACGGACTTTTTTAAAAACAAAATCAAGTTTGCAAAGTAAATGGTTACTCAATGCAAAAGCTCCGATTCCTGTATCAAGTGAGTATTTAAAGCCATGAAACTTCGTTTCTCCGAATTTCTTCTTTCGTTTTCTGAATGTGTTTATTAATTTCTTCGAGATCGTTTTCAAGAGATTTTTTCCAATTCTTCAACTTCTGGATTTCTTCGGACAAGCGTGGAATATCTAGATTCAGCTCCATATCACGAGCTTTCATACGTTCTTCCACCTGCATTTCCCGCTTGTACAACGGATCGGATGAAGGATTCCTCACAAGTTCAACGAATTTTTCCTCCAGCGAACGAAACAAGACATCTAGTTTTTGCAGGTCCTGTAATAATGTCCAAATCATTTTTGAATTTGATCTAGGTGGTGAAGGTGATGTTTCACGTACCCATAGCTCTCGGCCTTGTTCCTCTGCGTACTTAACACGTCGTAATTCAAGATTGTTGCAGTTAGATCGAGTTGCCTCGTATTCTTTGAACATCTTTTTGACACAGCGGCGGAGTTTCGCTCGATGTATACGGTGTAATTCCAACCTACGCTTCAACGATCTACAAGTCAAATTGTGCATGCTATCTGCACCTTTCCAAATAACGTGAATTAGCAGAGAAGCATCCAAAATTCTCACGTGTTAGATTCCAAAATCTTTTCCACCAATTCTGGAGTTAGGTACATGTTACACCTAAAATTACTTGCCGCACTAGCATTGCCTCCTGCTATACTGCTTTCCATCTTTAAACATGTATTTACTTCGCTTCGATTAAGCGTATATTCGACATACAAACGTGGCAGCTCAATTCTGCCTTTATTACACTGTGCAGATGCGGAACAACTTGCCAGAGAGGATGACACGATCGTAAACACACTACACATTCAAAGCACTACATAGTGAATGTATTCCACTCAACTGTCATGCGCAAAAAAATTACGTTTTCTCGATAAGGTGTTTATACGTGAAATATTATACCCGAAGATTCGAGGAACACGGAAGATGCACCACTAAATATTCAGTCAGGTCTCACTCCACTCAGAATAGACGTTAGTTGCTGGTATGGATAGAAGGTGCAAGTGTACGTAAGGATCCACAACACTATTCGCTTTCAGGCAAGAGGGATGATTCCAGATTGAGTGATAATATTGTCGGCTGAAATACAGATGGACTCAATTACCCTCTATAGTTTCAATTGATAATCAGAATGGAAATTACGCTCAGGAAACACAATTTTAAGTTGGAAACGGAAAGTAGAGAATCCTGGGTTCACAAGACCTGCTGAATTTATATCAGGATGTATTTTTGCGCTCCCATATTTACGTACACGGAGTTTTGGCAAATTTGTCCCTCAGCTGTGTGTATGCGTGATAGTCTTCGCCAGCACTCCTTCATCCATATCATGGAGGGAGAAGAAACGGGCATGGATCCCGAAACCGGAAAAGGATGGTGTCAACCATGTTCCTCTTCTCCATCTAACACCATTTGATTCCCAGGACGCGAGTGACGAATACCGGACGAAAGTTGTTTGGTGCATCTCATGGCCCTAACATCAGGAATATCCCCCTGGCGGACGCGACGCTTGATCAATGCATTTAATATGCTTGTAGCACAGCCCACCCGATAACCAAAACCTTGAGTGATAATGTTGAGCTTGCTAACTAATTATACAGGGTGTCCCAAAATGATATATTCGATTTGTTTCGGGAATAAAATCGAAACTAGTCAAGCGAGGACTACAAACGATGGCTCAAATTAAAGCTGAGTCTATAATATCGCTAGGCTAATTTAAAAATAGGAACCGGAAAACGATTTTTGGGGTTGTTTTAACATAGGCGTAAACTGCAGCTTCAAATCCATGCACAGGCCAAACGGTTTGACACACATCCATGAATTTGGACTTTTTCGAGAGCTAAAGACAAGAGTAATTCATATTAAGGGTCGAAAGGTCATGTTGTAATTTTCTGAAGGTCGGGTCATCGGAGGTCACATTCTCAGATTACCTATAATTTTAACCAAAAAAGTAGATTGCTCTTTTCATAAGATGTAAAATTTGTATTTTGCACTTCTTGTGGAATGAACTTCAGCACTCGCATTGTAGTACTCTTTGGTTGCTAAATCTTTTTTAAAAGGAAATGAGCACAAAGGGTGAACAGCTGATGGGTTATCATAAAGGAAGTTGTCAACAGGCCTTCCTTTTTCCATCATTAAACTAGTTTTCTTGAATTCACTGGAATTTAGGAGCTTAGTTTAAACTGTAATAGATTCCCTTTGTAAAAGGTGCTAGTGATGTCATATAGCAGTGCAATGGTAGTGCCGAAGTTCATTCCACAAGCAGTACAAAATACAATTTTTTGTGAAATGAGGCGCAGAAATTCGATTTCCTATTATAATTGGTCATATTATGAGGGTTTAAGTGCTTCTTCACCACTTTTTCGTAATTATGCAAAAATTGAAAATTTTGAAAAACATCAAATGGGGGGACCCTACTTCACAATCCTTATGGAAAATCCCATCTTAATTCCCCAGAATCAGTTTTGTTGAAACTGAATTTTATTTTTTCCGAAACCTGGCTTTAGGCGGACGAAGTCTTTATGGTTAGGGTATGCTAGGGAAAGGTCGCATGCCCTCTTAACCCCGGGCTGATCCCTCGTATACACTAAACTGAGCCTCCTACTGAGTATTCGGGCTGACAGGTGACGGGCTATTTTCTCCTTCGTCGCAATAAAATTCGAAGATTTGAAAAACCTCTCTAGAGCCACGGGTGACATGTTTTTTCTGGATATATTAATGGATTAGGCTCTTCTAGTATACTGAGTCAAAAAAATCACCCAATATATGTTTAATTAAAATTTTGTCGATATTCGATAATTGAAGATAATTAAGAAATGTGTGTCGATACAAGCGATATATTGAGACACTGTCGAGATCGGTATTTTCCCTTCCCTATACCTAATGCTAGTACCTAATGAGTTAACAACACCCACCAGTGCAGTACTGGGTTAGCACGTTCATGAGCTCTCCCCTGCAAATGTCTCTGCGTCATCTAGTTTAGGAGGACGCGATACAAACCTAACTTTTGTGACGATAAGTGATTGATACCCCTGTAATTTTTAAAAACCATAATGGGCTGAAAAGTTTTAGTTATTTAAGCTATCAGTTCTTTTAAAGAGGCTCCATCCTCCATCCCGTGGATCATTTTGATTGTTTTTTTGCAATACTTGCGTTTCCAACGTACACATTGTTTCCAATAACTTTCCCTGGCCTTTTAAATAAGGTGTCAATCCGAATTCCTATCTAGCAGAGTGTGCGCATGTTTCTCATCGAGCTTAAGATCCTGAAAGCGTATATGCGATATGATCAGTCTATATTATTCTTTAACACATCCTTTACTTTGAGCTAATACAAAGTGGGAGCATTGAAATCCCGAAATCACGTATCACACCAACAGGAGTCATTAACTGCACGCATCTGTTTACGTCACTCAGAGTCTGCACACATGTACCAAACACACTGTAGTCTATCCGAGCCGACAATTTGGGCACTTTACCCGTGAAACCCTTCGCGTGTAGTGTCACTATCCCACACTTTTCGTGTAATAATTTGTATGTTTCCATCATAATTCCTGCCAGCAGTGTCGAAGCTAAAGCATGACATGTAAAGGCAGTGCGTGTATTTAAAGAGATGATGAACCTTAGTCCCTGTCCATACTGGCATTACGCATACAGGCCCATCGTTCTCGTCAGCTGATTGCTAGTCCGTGCACACGGTATATGGATTCAAAGACACAATTCATAATCCACACCGTTGTGCTGTGGTGTGGTTCTGAATTGTTGTGAATAATGGAATCATCCTCATCAGTCAGCCTCAGATAGTGCCGGTGAAGAGTTTTTTGGGCAAAACTCTTTTGTGAATCTTTTTATTTCACATTGATACATGAATTACTCATGTTTTTGTAGAAAATCGAGTTGTTTCTCGATAACCACTATCGTCAGATTAAATGTAAAACTGGTAGGAGGCCAAGAGAACAGTTAGTAATCATAACTGATAACTTAACCTTGATTTAAAGGTCGTGGGTGTTGAGCTCAGTTATTGGCACAGCAGTGACATGCGGGCAAAGTCAAATACACATATCCTGTATTGCAGGCTGAGTTCCGAATGAGTCCGAATACTGCCTTTTGGGCTGTAGAAGAAGAGACCCCGGGACATTCGTGATTCCGAGGCGTAAACCGCGTACTTTACGGCGTTCATTCAAAATTTAGATTGTGAAATAAAGAAGTGGGATATATATATATATATATAAATACAAGGTTGCGAATATGCTGGGGAAGAAGTCAGTTTTAGGAATATTCTTCCTGGTTCTAGCTTACTTTTTCAACATCAACACAAGGGTAAAAATTACCGGCAAATTAGTTCACACCAAATCAGGGGTTGTTAGAGGGATTATTTCCCATTCTCGGGATGGGAGGGCATTCTACGAGTGGCTAGGAATCCGATACGCACAGCCACCGGTGGGAGAACTTCGTTTTAAAGTAAGCGGTGCAATTGTATATGTTGTTCTGTCATTTATCTGTACTACTAACGCCCTCAGGAAATTAAAGCTGAATTTTCTTAACGTAGTCGCCACAGCCAATAGAAAATTGGGATGGAGTATTAGAAGCGACTGACTACGGACCAATATGTGCCCACATGGAAACAATTCTACAAAAACATGCTGGAGTGGAGGTTATAATCAGACCTCTGTGATAGCTTTGTTGGTCGGAGCACATTGTAGTCTTAGAATAATCATCTGTTTGTTTTTGCTGCAGGACTGCCTATTTCTTAACATTCACATTCCAAAGGTAGTCTTCCGTTTTATTCCACAACCTTTGAATGAACGCTTTGTGGTTGAATAAACGGGAAAAATTTTAGGAGAGAAAAGACGGTGAACTTTTGCCAGTCATGTTTTGGATTCATGGTGGATACTTTACCGCTGGAAGTTCAAACATTTATCGCCCTGAATATTTTATGGATGAGGATGTTGTTATCGTTACAATCAACTACAGACTCGGAGCCTTCGGTTAGCAGTAATTAATTTACCTTAGGGTGAAAAGCATGTGACCGTGTTTGCACATTTTGTAATTTTTATGGCTTAGTCTAATTTTTGAGCATTTAATTTTAACCAGGATTTTTGAATACGGGAGATGGAACTGTGCGTGGAAATATGGGACTCAAAGACCAGAGCTTGGCTTTGAAGTGGGTCCATGAAAATGTGGAACAATTTGGAGGTGACCCAAATCGCATCACACTTTTCGGAGAATCAGCTGGGTAATGTTAAATGGCTCTTGTGCTTCACTACCTTGCCTTTGATATTGCAATACTGATTTTACAATTGCGAAACTAAAATGCGCATATAGTACCTGCCATTCACAACTTTTTCGCCAATTTATTGAATCCTTTTACACTGCAGTGGCGCCAGCGTTCACTACCATCTACTTTCCCCAATGTCCAGAGGTAAGCGTGTTACATATTGATAGTGTATCCTAACATTTGGTTCTGTTTACATGGGGACTGCTTTAATTTTCCTCAGGTCTATTTTGGAAAGCGATCGCACAGAGTGGCACAGCTTTAAATGTTTGGTCCCTGTTCGATGAACCTGCGGAACAGGCGAAAGAGTTTGGGTCAAAGCTGAACTGTCCAGTAGACTCTGTAACTGAAATGGTTCAGTGCCTACGGAGCCTAGATGTTAGTGATATCATCGGTGCGCATGACGAAACAGTGGTACGATACGGTCACCACATTCCAATTCTAAAACTTTGGAGACTAGTTAAAATTTGGAATATACTCTCTGAAAATCCCATCAGAAATTACTTGGCCGATTAAAGTCTGCCATGTTTGTTCCCACCGTTGAGTTCATTTCTGACTCGGAAACCTTCTTACCAGATCATCCGGAGAAGCTAATGAGATCTGGGAAATTCAGTAAAGTGCCATTACTTCTTGGTGGAAACGCCCATGAGGGTCTTCTATCTTCCCAAGGTATGAAGCAACTGAAGTTAAGAAGGTTATGTGCAACTGAAAACTCATTCAAAATAAATTGCAGCTTTTTACAAGAACGAAACCCTGCGGAAGGACTTGGGCGATCATTGGGAGTGGGTGGACGACTATTTCATGTTCCTCACGGACGAGGAAAAAGTTCACAGTCGACGCATTCGCGAATTCTATTTCGGTGCAGAAAAAAATTTTGAGTCTCTAGAAAAGTTTCCGGCCTTTACAGATCTAATGACTGATCGACTTTTTTTCACTGGAATCAACAAAACAGCTGTTCTGCATGGTATCCATGCCACAGCCTACGTTTACTTATACAACAAAACGAGCACGCTATCCCTTCTTAACATTCTTTTGATGTTGAAAGGCAGTTTTCCTCCAGTCATTGATCTAGTTGTAGGTTCTGCTACCCGATGGTTTCAGAAGAAAGTTCTGGGCCAAGAACAAGAAATATTTGGTAAGAGTGCTCTTGGTACAATACGGTGTTTTACTTTTTACATCTACAGGGCGTTGTTATGTGAATTTATAATGCAGCCCAAGTTCGTATGTCTACCAAATGGTATTGATGTTTATAGGAGCTTGCCACGGAGATGATTTGTTTCAACTTTTCCAAATAACATTTGCTGAGCCTATCACAAAAGAACATTCTGACTATGTTTTCTCCAAGGACATGGTGAAGTGGTTTGTTGACTTCGCGACGACTGCGTAAGACTTTGAAACCATTCACAGTGGCGGTCGTAGTTCAGCTAACCTAAAAGATAAATGATTTTTAGAGATTCACCTTCGTTCCGAGGTCAGAACTTTGTACCGGTGACGCCCAACGAAGTAGTCAGAGTGGTCGAAGTTGGAGATGGGCCTCCTATGGTCAAAGAACTACCCATGAAGGAGCGACTTCAATTTTGGCAAACTATTTAATCAAGGCGCTTGCGCAACTTGGACTGAAAGCGTGAGGGGTAGAATTTAGAATCGATCGTATACACCAAAAATGTTTTGTTGTGATAGCTTATCATGTGGGGCGTTTTCATCACTATAACCGCACGCAAAGCTTTGTTCTATACTTATAATTTCGTACTGTTTTCAAATAGACTATTGGGATGTCATGTGACCATGGATATTGGGGCTACAATGCATAACTCGTGACCAACGGCTTTAATGCTTCCTACATTCTGTGCCAAAAGAGATGTCTTGGTTTATTCATAGTAACTATGTTTATGCTTGGATCAAAATTTTTCGAACTAATGTAGGACTTGGCAAAGGTAACTACCAACTTCAAATCAACCACCGTAATTTTGTAATTTCGTTTTCCACTTGCTATTTTCTCCAATGACCGTAGTTATTTTGGTGAGAGAAATACGGGTTCTCTGGATAAACTACGTCGTACGCCCTCTTTTTTCTGTCTTCCTCTTCGTCGTCATCATCGTCATCGTTATCGTCATCCTCAATCTCATTTTCGGCATCTTGTGCCTCCGCAGTCCCTTTTATAAATCGCACAACAAGAACTCGATATACACATCTGTTTTTAACCTTTCTCAAGGGATCATGACACTTACCGTCGTCATCGGTGTCATCTGACTCGTTAATGATGTTTTCATCTGCATCTGTACGCACAGAAAGCTCCAAGATTAGGTTTGGAATCAATATAGTTTATATATTTCTTTATCACACATTAAAAATGCCAAGACATTGCTCACCTTCAGAATCCTGTGCACTGGTGGCAGAGATTGCAAAACAGACCAGAAGTCCCAAGATCACCCACAGTTTACGGTCCATGTTGACGCTGTCAGAGAATGTTGACCAATCTGAACACAAAGAACACTAGACTGTTTTATAACCTCTCAGCCAACACACAGAAATATACAGAAAGTTGAAACAGGATTTGGTCTTAGTTTCTAATTAGGACTGACCACGAAGAAAAACTGCTGGTACACCATGGAAGCTTTCAAGGCTGACTCAGTTAATGGAAAATTACTCGGAAAAATGAATTATGTTTCAGGAAAAACTCAAGGGATTCTGCATTGGTTAGGTGGATGCGGTATTACTAAAAACCAAATGTCCCGGATATTTCACTAACCGCGTGTCACCGGAAAGGGGCATCGTCTTTTTCTGCGTGCTAAAACACGTTGTTCCTGATTGAGGTAGAAAATTAGATTCTTGAAGAATGGGTCCCACTATATATACCAATCAGGAAATGCGCGCATTAAAGCTTAGTCTTTGTAATTTTTAGAAAAGCGATTGGGAACATTTGCATTTTACCGCCATTCTCGATTTTTTGACATCACTGGCCACATTCCATAAACATATAGAAGAGAGCGCGATTTCATCCGAGAGGTCGCTCGCGGCTCGCTATATTCATCCTTGTGGACGGAAGTTAAGGCTTTTACAAAATACGACAGTGCTTGACTGACAACGTTTTTGAGCTTCATTTGTCCCTAAGTTCAAAAATTTATATTTTTTATCCCGTAGATATCTACAACACAGCTGAAAGAAATTAAATGTATTATAGGGATGAGCTTTAACTCATCAGAAAGAAGCATGCCTGAAATGAGAGACAGGAGGCCCAATGTTCTTAAAGCTGATTTCACTATGACTATGACGTGGCCCGAATATATACATGAGGTCTGTAAGCCATTTGACCAGGTGAATAATTCCAAATGAGTCGTTGATGCAAGATCGAATCAGCTGGTTCACCTATACGTTATACATGTGTGAGATTTTGTCCCATTTCGTGGTTGAGGCTATTCGGAGGAGTATATTTGGAAAGAGTGTCTACAATGCATCCATGATAATTAACATAACTAGTACGTACTACGTCTTTCTTGGGATAGAAAACTAGAGAATTATTTTGCATCATAATTAATTGAAATTACGAAATTATGTTGAAGTAAAACTTAGATTCGAGCGATCCATCACTAGGATAAGCGAGTTGCACCGACTTCATTAATAGGCAATAGTTTTGCAAACTTTTAATTTGTATAGGCGAAGCGATGGGAAGCCTTGTTTACAGAAGGATGCAGTTAGGCTAGGCGCTAGGCATTTAGGTAGGCGCATATCACTTGCTGTAAAGTAAGCAGTAGGATGCAGACGGCGTTGGCTATCATGAGAGCATACGCAGGAGCACGATTGACGCGCAGGCTACAGGCGTTATCCTGAACAATGACATGAATCGGATGACTTGTTTTGCTATCTCTACGCAAGGGATGTACGATACGTAGACGTAAACGAAAGGTATTACAAAAGATGAATTGAACTTGTATGCTCGTTTGTCATACCGTCAACTTTTTGAGTTGCGATCACACTACTACACTCTGTGAGTAGATATTAATATACCACCACCCCATATATCAAGCGATCACAGCAGTGCCGAAGCATTGGGTTAGGGACTCTCGCACGGCCGTACACCCAAAATTCTTCAAAGAATGCTTCAGGTGATTTTCGCTCGCGGGCGTATTCGGTCACGATATTTCGTCCATGAAACAACTTGGTCAAGCTAGCACTCATCCAAAAAAGAAATTTGTCCAAACATCATTCGTTGAACTTGGCATTTGTGCACGAATTATTCGTCCACATCGAAATAACTGACCCGTACTGTGACAAAATGATATCAGATATAATTAGTCCTCATAATTAGTTTAGATTCCCAATTGAAAAAGCACGTCGGAGAAGTTCACGGTTGTTGCTCAGCGCGAAACCCCCAACCCTAGGCACAGCCCAATATTTGTGCACAATCAAAAGCGAAATGAGGTGATCGGACGCGCTTTGGACTCTTGCTCGCATGTGTGTGAGGTATTAGCTTTAGCCGTCCGTCAATGATTGAACGGGGTCCGAGTGCCCAGCGGGGGGGGGGGTTCAGTATAGGTACAAATAAGCCCGTCAGACGTGACATGAACTTGAGTAGCGCATGATGTTCCTAGCGTGTTCATTGCGTACATGCCGTATGCTGCCATCCGACTTCACTAGCAATTTATCAATTTTTACATGTTGATGTCTGATATCAATTCATTCAGCATAATGGGTTGTACACATGTCATTAGCAATATTTTTGACAACCCCTCTCCATCCCCAGCTGTGATCGTATAGTAACAAAACATTTTGGGTCTAACGATGCATATTGGCTCGAAAAAAGTTTGCTTGAAAGTTTAAGGAGTTGTGTGAGTCACACATTAAAAAATGTATGCCATTATTGCTTCCCTCGGTTGGTTATAAGCGTTCTTTCGTGATTTCCGTCAACGAGAAATGAGAGCGATGTATGCCCCGAAGAGATTTAATTTTTACTCTTTTAAAATTTCTGTTGTCGCTGTTTCATCTTTTGGAAACTATCTCAACATTGATTATTCTGATAACACATTTATTGAAGCCCTAACATTATCCAGGGCTGAAATAAGTAGGATAACAATTACTTGGGCCAGTTTGTATCATGCGTTAGATAAAAAATCCCCACAACAAGAATGGTGTTGGCGTACTAAGATCGCGGAGTTAAATGTACAACAGGGTAGGATTGGTGTAAGTTCTCCCGACATGAAAATATATCTTGTTACATGCTCGTCACATCTTATATCCGTGCCACTTGCAGCAAGCTCGTACCAGACAGTCGATCAAAACTTATTTGCAACACATCTACCGCAGGTCACCCTTGTCAAGAGCTGTTGTCTGGTACTCCCACAGTCTGCAAATGTACTAGAAAAAATAAGATGCAATAAGTGCTCACAATGAACAAATTATGAACTAGATCATGCAAATAGTTCCACTCCAACTTCAATAGAGTCACCTAAACGAATCCAAAAAGATCTTCGCACAAAGCGTCAGCTGTGTGGCCTACCAGCTCCTGACTCTAATAAAAAGATGTTGGTACCAAAATTCAGCTACTTCAAAATTTTCCACGGCCCGTTTCCCCCCAATTCATTTTTTCTCATGTAGCCAAGCTGAAGTTGACGATTACAATAGGGTCATCATTATCGCCGGGCCACAATGAGACCTTTGAAATTTTGAATAAAAAGTAGAGCAACGCATGCCAGTTTTATCCGTACCGCAGTCAATGAATGGAGAGTTTCTCCCCTCCTTGTGGGAAGATGCAACATCTTTTTTTAGGCAACGGCTGTTGTAAACAAGAGCTCTACAACGTGTCGCAATGTTATATGCGTGGTGGATCAGGCGCACCTTGCGGTTGATGCTATTAATACAATGCCACGGTATGCAGCAAGGTAAGAAAGCTTTCCGTTTTTTCCATGGTAACTCCCCCACCTTTAGCAGTGCAAGTGTAACGAATTTTTAACCCACTGCCTGGGTCTTTTCTACCCGTGGGCCTGAACTCAAACAAACCAACAGATACTCACACAAGCACACACAGGTATGCAGATTGACATACAGACAGAGAGACATACACGTACACAAGCACACACTTGCATTAACAAAGACAAACTGTCACATACACATGGACATATGTTCAAGAAACCGGCAGATGCACCCATACATGCACAGACACGCACACACTTTCCAATAGGATCCCGGAAGATGAGCAAATCTCAATCGGTCGCCTATAAGTATTTTGTTTATTCGCCTGATCTCCGAGTGAGAGCCTGACTTGTATACATGACGTTGTTCAGTGGCTACGGGGAGCAGTTGGAGCACGCACTCCTTTCCCACCAAGTATGTACTTGAAAATCTCTCGACATTTTTCGGACTTGGTCATCCCATCCTGCCACTTGTGTGCAAACTCCACAGCGATGGCCAAGTGTGATCAAGGGTCTGAAATCCAAACATTTCTCGACATCTGTGTGGTCTCGCCCTCGTACACAAGAGATAGTCCATCATTAGTCATTCAGTATCCCCACCTCTCTCGGTAAAGTCTTCACATAGCAACACCCCGTGCAAATGGCCTGCAAATGGAGCAAAAGTAAGTCACGATGTGAATAGGGGTGTATGTGCATGTGTATGTCAAACGTTCACAGCCGCAGGAGATCTGTGCCTCCGAGTCAATCGTCCTCGAATGAAATTATGATAAGCTTCCGTTTCAAATATTCCTCCACGACTCCCTCATGGGAATTTAAATAAAATCTCTTCTTTTTGTCTCCTCCAATAGAATTTTCTGCCCTATAGCTTTTACCCATGCACAAACTCTCTTCTTTAATTTAAGCCATGTACATCCGCCTTGTCACAATGGCCTGCAAACTTTATCAAATTAGGCGAATTTGATGACAGGAGCTCCTCGCTATCGTACCATCTCCTGCCTTTAAGACTGACCATTTTTATAATCAAGTGATCATAGGCAGAAATACTATCCGACGTATGCTGTATTCCGTACAATATGGATGTCCAACAATAACCATGCAAGATGACTCAGCACAGTGCGTGAATTCTCACACCATTGTTGTCATGGTGGGAGACTGGCACCTTTTCCCCCTCTTTAAGTCTGACTATTACAGAGCTGTTGGTTACCGGCCTGAACCGCCCGAGCAGGATGAAGGAGGCGACTCTCGGGATTGTGCAAGTTGTAGACTTTATTTGCAAACAGAAAATGTTAATGCTTTCCTTTTGTTCTCTGGATTCTCGTAGCCATTTTCACGGGTAGTGGATCACAATGCATCCATCATCATCTGCCATGACGATGAGCTCCCTCGGTATGAGAACTAAAAGTCCATGCGCTCCAAGGCTCAACTGGTGTTCGACGGTATTCGTCGCTGGAAGCTATAAGCTGACTGTGCTAAATTTTGACCCTGATTTGCCCAAATTAATTACAAGTGAAATTAGCCCCTTTGTCCTTGCTTCTTCCCACTACACTAACGATCACAGTTGGGAGTCTCATTTTTCAACTTCCCTATTTAAAGCTACATCATCACCTTTGTAGTACGATTGTACATTGGGTTTGGTTCGCGAGTAATGATATGGACATCCGAACATAATAGTGTCATCAAAACTGGGGGAGACTTCAGCTTTTTCTTATTTTAAAAAGCGGGATTAGGGTGACCGTATAGTTTAGGTTGTGCCACTATTTTGGGGCAGGCGTGAAGCTTAATTTTTGTCAAACTTCTGCCCACATTTTTTGTATTCATACTGAAAATCCTGCACACAGTAGTGCATTCGATAAAGTCTCAATGTTCCCCTCCTTTCAAACCAAAATACCGAGGGGCATTGTGAGGATGTGGTTTTAGAGGGAAGTCATGTGCAAGAATACTATTTTTTTACACTTTTAAGAAAGGATTGTTTCCATTCATGAAAACCACATTAGCCGGAATGTTCTCTGTATATACCAGTTAGTGAGTTCCAAAAGTGACAAAAATGTCCTGTCAAGGTTCCCTAACAGAATGTTCTGCCTCGACCGATTCACACGTTTTCATTTTCAACGTCATATACTCAATGAAATCATCTTCATAATTACCCGAACCGTAGTAGTGCATAACCAATCAATCTTTCAAAATCGACGTCCAAGTGGCCATCATGAGGAGTCATTCTCTACCGTCGTGAGTTTTCATTTTCAGCGAGGAAACCACCGGCTACCATAATACGCAACGAGTGGGATACGTTAGGTTGCTGAACCAATTCGGTCGTGCTTATTTCCGTCTGGCCTAAAAATAAACCAACGCATACACTACATTATATGTACATGCTTATTGTATGTGACTTGATTATCCTGTCAGAAGCGATCCATAATTAATTCAATCTCCTTTACACCTTGTGTCCGTCCATGTCTTTTGAGGTTGTAGGGGATCTATTAGCGTTGATGACGATGACGACTGACAACGATGAGGCTTGAGTAATTGCGTTTCAATTCCAGTTCATACAAAACGACACAAACGCCGAAGGCTCATATGAGGAACGCGAAGAAAGGATACGCAATCGTGCAATGACATTTTTCTTGTACCTTCTGATACTCGTAGTGCTGTTTGTTACTACTACGGTTGTGGTCAGTCATCTGTGTAAGGATCTGGAGGAACTGTTATTGCTACTTGGTAGATTGAACGTCATGATAAAGGATTTTGCCTGTGAGTGCCTCCGCATATCCATTAATAGCACGATGGATGGGGCTCAAGTGCTAATTATGGAGCTGGGTCCGGCAGTCTATAAGATTGTACGCGTGTGCAAATAAGTTTTTTACTATCAGACTCCTGTCTCAAGTGCAATATTAAATAGAATTCCACCGAGCTCTCAGAGTCAATCAACCCTGGCCAGAGGCTGACCCTAATACCATTAAACGGTGTACTCATGTGAGTGCATATATAGGGTGGACTCGTAATTATCATTAAACGTAATTGTGGGATCGATTATTGACGACAGGCATGTGTTGTATTCACTATTACTATCTGTCCGTTTAGACATAGTTCTTCAAGGCATCATCAGCTCATCATCATCGCCGCCGCCGTTGTTGTACGTCCTAGAATAGATGGTTAAAGAATGGCAAGGTAATTACAGCCGTCATTATTGCCGATTTGAGGGCAGGAGGAAATATGAAAATTGGAACGGCTGAAGAGAGAGAGAGACATAGAGTAGTACTTGGGAAGACTGAAGATTCATCATGATCAGCAGATGAACTCCCAGGATAGACGTGGGGGGTGTGGAGAGAAATTATCGCCCACCAGAATGGGACCGTGTGGATGTGGGATGTTGTGGATAGAAAATGAAATTTTTCAACCAGGAGAGCCTCACAGAATGGTCACTGGGTAACCAGGCCAATTGGGGAGATTTCAATGATCAAAATTCTATTGGGAAATTATTTGGAGATTTCCGAGGGTAAATAAGAAGGAGAATGATCCATAATTTGCCTTCTCACACATACACACAGCGGCAGAGCGGACTCAATTGAATACTTCAAATCTAGTGGGATGCTTGTCCACGTGCGTCACGCTTTACCCGGCATGCACAATGGACCGCGCTGTTGGATCCGCCGTTGTCTATGTCCTGTCTCTCTGCGCGTATTTATGCCGTTTCAGAAAGCATCTGAGCTTCTAACTAATGATGCTTTGTAGTAAATGTTGGGACAAATCAGGGTGCCTATTTCAAATCTCGTCGTAGGTTTATACAGCGTCGAATTTCTCAAGTTTCCTCGTAATACGCTCACATTCGTTTAGAGATTCGGTCCCGGCCCCGGCTATGCGTGTATGTGCGAGGAGATTATCCATGTGTTTACAGACGCTCACCCGCCCATTAAATCCGCGGTAACAATGAGACAACATAGATAATGACGATGAGGGAGTCTGTGATGTGAGGCGTCTTAGGATTCTGTTATTAGCAACTGACTCAGAAATCCACAGTAAAAGTCTTGTTTTGTTTACCCATTGTGTGGAAAAAGTAATGCTATAATTGAGGGAAATTCCCTATAGACAGCGTGCATGCAGATGCTGTCGCTTGGAGGCAGTGTACTCCCCAGTCTGTTGCCCAAGCTGGGGAATGAATCGGGCGGCTCAAGTGACGATGAGATATGAATTAAGAAAGTAAGACTTCTTTCTGCCACCATTGAATGGACGTGCATTCAGGATTATTCACCGCTGATTCGAGACTGATGTGCAGCGTCTTTTACTGTGCACAAAGGACAGTTTGAACAGGTAGCAATTCTGTACACACACACAGACACTACTACTACGGATCTTAAGGTGGGAAATGCACATACGGGCGTGAGGGAGGGGATTTTTTTTCGCACGATGAGTGCGTAATGAAAGGACCGTTACCCCCCAGCTGTGCACAAGAATAGAAGAAAAATGATGAGCGATGACAAGGGAAAAAACCGACAAATGAAGGTAAAAAAAGTCCAATTCAGGCTAAATTTAGACAGTCAAGTTTAAAGGGACAAGAGGGGGAGAATATGTAGGCGCTCTTCATCCGGGCCAGTAGTGTTTCGGCCGACTCACGTGCCCACCCGATCGCTTTATAAGTCGCCGGACCAATGCCAAGGTTATCAGTTGCCGCTGAGCCTCCCAGCAAGAGTGACGGACTTCAAAGAGTACTACCCTGCACAATACGCTAGGCTCCCGCTGAAGCACATGTGTGGTGTTCAGTGATTTCACGCCCTGTCATAAACGTTTTGAAGTCCAAGGATACAAGACCCACTACTGCATCCAAAACTAACCAAGGCAATCATGCGGGCATTGGGAACTGGAATTTGCCTTCTGGTTTTGGTCAGCGGGTTCCAAGCCATGGAAGTGTCGGCCAAGACAGGATTGTATGGCAAGCAGAATTTGACCACCTCGTTTGAGCCGAGAGGGGATATTGGAGGAGGGGGAGGTGGTGGTTATGCAGGAGGTTCGGGAAGTGGGTGGGGTGCTGGAGGAGGTGGTGGCGGCGGCGGAGGATATGGAGGTGGTGGTGTTGCTCAACCCTCTGTTTACCAGTACACACATTACCCGGCAATGATGGTGAGCGTTTTCGAAGGTTTTGACACGGTTTGGGATCGACTGGGGAGTTCAGTGGAAGCTGTAGGAAATGAATTACGGCAAATTTCCATCTTCATTTTTGTTCCAGAGCGGTGGCGGCGGTGGTGGCGGCTGGGGCTATGGAGGTGGTTACAACGACGATGACGACGATTTCGATTTTGGACCAGAATTGATTGGTCTACTAGGACTGAAGGGCTTGAAGGGGCTGAAGGGTCTGAAAGCTTTGAAGGCCGCGAAGGGACTTGGTCTTCTGGCTTTAGGTCCTCTGCTCCCACTTCTCCTTCCGCTTCTGTTGCCGTTGCTTCTTCTCCCGCTGTTGTTGCTCCCATTGCTCCTTCTCTTGCCTTTACTGTTACTCCTGTTCATCCCTGTTCCGATCATCGGCGGAAGATTGAACGATGCCTCCACGTACAAGCCTCTCATAAGTACCACTGTGCTCAAGGTAGGTGAATTAGACTTTGAATTCCATAACGAACGACAGTTATATGATCCTTGGCAAAATTTACTATGGTATAGGAGACGCTGGACAACCTGATGTCTCGCATTCCTGCGGACTTGACGAAGCTTGATATAGGAACGGTGAAAAACAGCAAGAAGGAGAAGAACAAGAGATAAAGATGCCTAATCCGAGTTTCTTTTCTTTCAAATAATTTATCTTATCAGACTTGACTATACTTTGACGCATGACAGAGCTGAACGAATTTGTTATGTAGGTTTAGTAAATTATTGCTTTTCGCTTTTGTTGTTACAACTAGTTAAACTACACCAAATGTTATTGATGTTACTGTTAAATATGCTCAATGACGCTGACACTGACTGACGGAGGTGGGACACACGCTGACTTAAGGAAACTGACGGGATCACAGGACTATATACTTGGAGAGGTTATTATTATGGACATGACTAAAACCGGAATACCTTGACTTTACGAGTAAAATCAGGGACGTATACACAAACGTTTGGCCATCTGTGACGGACGGACGCTTTCACTACAGAAATGACGACGCCAAAGACGAAAAAGACAGATAAAAATGGACTACTTTTATTTTTTACTACAATAATATTGCGTTTTTAAAGTCCAGAGGTATATTTTCATATCTTAGAAAACCATTCTTAGACAGAAATGTGTTTTTTACTTACAAAACAATAAAACTGGAATCACAACACTTTATTCACGATTTGAAGCGAATTAAAAATTAAAAAGCTGAAAGTTAAGCAGCAGTAATAATTTTAAGTAGCTAGTTACATTACGGAACAATCCCCACCACCCGCCATATCGGCTGGATTTGCGAATAAACCGGCATTCGTCGCACCTTCCATGTCTCCGACTAGTTCTTTAGGAGGAGGTCCAGCATACTGCACCTACAAACACAGGAAATTTCGATGATTAACTGCAACAACGCACGACTAGTTCATGAATTCACCATGGGAACAAACTCTATTCAACATCTCTATTCACCTTGAGCATAAGCTCTGATATCCTATCGAAACGCTGTTGCTTTACAACTTCGGTATCTGTTTCCTTTTCTTTGGCGTATTCTTCCAAGATTTGTTTCATGCTGTCGTACTGGCCATTGTACTTCTCGAAATCTGCCGGCGGAAGTTTTTCCCTATTGTCCGCTAACCAGTCTGGGTACTGTGCGTAATGGAATCATCATTAGTTCCTCTGTTTTAGTCAGAAGGGTTTTGACTCACTTACTCTATCCACAATATCAGCCAGAACAGGTTGCAACAGTTCCTTTGACAACAACTTTTGCATCATATTGGTCATAAATGGCATTATCTCCTCGATGTCACCACCGTCAGCATTTTCCCCCAAGGAAAATGAATTAAGTAGTTTAGCAAGCTCATCATCGTTAACACCAGCATTATCCTGAACACAAAAACGCACAGAAAATTTTAATTGTATTCATCTACGAATCCATACGCACGTTGGTATTACGATGTGGTTACCTCTAAAAGACCGGAAGTGCCCGATAAATTCTTCATGGCATCATTGATGCACGCAGCGAATCCAGGGCTAGCTTCTCCTACAGCTGCTTTGGTCGCTGCTTCCACAATCTGTTGTAGAGCATCCGTGCTACTGTTAGCTGCTTGACCCGTTGCTCCTATTTGCAGTTAATGAAAATCTTAGACATCTGAACCAGCTATCAGTAAATTCAGGCGGAATACCTTTTTGAGCATATTCTCTCATTTTTTTCTCAAATTGTGCTGTTGCTTCTTTGATGAATTCCTCTGACCATATCTGATTCATATCAGATTCAGTATCACCAATGTTTTCCGGCCTTCTAAAGTTCTTCACTTCAGGCAAGGGTTTCCCAAAATCCTGTAGAGCGTCTGAAATCAGGCAACATGAAACGAAGTAAGCAATCTTTCACTACTTCAGCATTAAAAATTTTTCCGTTACCGTCTAATAAGGCATCAAGTTCAGGGTCATCTACGAATGAAGCGCCAGCTGATGCACTTGGAGTTGGTTGGGATGAATTTCCAGACACAGTAGCTTCATTCTTTGCTTCTTCATTCGACTTCGAATCCATTGCAAGGTTCAATGAATTAAAAGGGAAAGATTATATTTATGCTACCGCAGTATATACGTCTAAATACTTTTTTATTAAGCCAGCAAACTACGTTCTGTTGAGCACAACGCCCTTGGTCAAATATATGTTGATCAGATCTGCGAGCGGTGAACTTCAACCTCTTTTTATGGGTAAGAGTTACCACGTGAAAGGAATAAAAATTTAGGTAGACTACGTTGTGTTGTAATCGGTCATCGAAACTGCATTCACAAATCACAAGTCAGATTTTTTACTCCACAGCCCAAACTCTAAAATTCAAATCTCCCTCGCTTCTGGTCATAGAGTGAACATCTCACTTTCATTAAGAAGACTGACTAGAATCAAATGAATTCACACACATCAAGTTCTCTATCTCTACCTAATTACATATTCCACTTAAATGATAATATAGCTTGCAAATGCATTTGCCTTGGTTTTATGAAGGGATGCAAAACGGTGATGGTCGAAAAATGACATGAAATTTTAGGAGATCATAATTGCTGGGATCAACGGCGCATGAAACTTTATTGGCTGGAAAAAATGTACAACGGGGGTTAGCGGCCCTTAACTGCTGTCTGGAGGAATGTGCACGGTCTGTAATCGGAGTATTTGAACGGGACTAGCCCCATCGCATCGCAAGCAGCGCTGTCTGAAACGTAGAAAAGCGCTCAACTTTGCTGCGCATGGCGCGGTTTGGTCCCTCAAAAAAATTAATAATATAATATAAAAACCCCACGGCCCTACCCCGAGGTGCCGTGGGGCGGCCAACCCCACGGTCCTCCCCCCGAGGCGTCGGTTCCACCCAAAGGGCTTCGGCAGACCCGTTCCAATGCAGCTAACCCCAGAAGTCAGTGGGTTAGTAGCGGTTCCAAGGGGCTCCCCACCGTCCCCCGGGGTTCCCCCGCACGCACACGGGTTCTCCCCAACCCCATCCAGAGAACCCATGAAGTCCCCTGGGCCCTCCTCAGGCTTCCCCGAAGGACCTCCAAGGAGGTCCTTCGTCTGTGGAGGCCAGTGGAAGTCTAATTGGTGCTTCCGGCAGCCCCGCCTTTTATAGGTGCGGGTAATGGACCTCAGGCATCCGGGGTATTTTCCTGTGATTCTTCTCTGGGCCATATATTCGCTTGCAGGAATCGGATTTAGTTGTGACTGGTTAACAGGTTAAAGTTAAAAAGTTCCTCTTTCATATTTGAGTTAGTGTTTGAAAATCGGGAAATTTCTCGGTACCGATACCGATACCGGTACCGTTACCGAATTTATGGTAGCTTGAAAAAAATGACCGAATCGGTATCGGTAAATTACACCAAGTACCGAT
>WJFA01000617.1:0-32670 GCA_009870155.1 Pseudobourletiella spinata
GTCACCCATTTGTGCTTTGGTGACAGTTGGGGGAGTGCCCTTGTGAGTAGTACACGAGTGCTTTTGTAGTGTCAACCAAACCGGTTAGTACTACATGAACTTGGCAAGTTCTGTACTCGAAACGCTGTTCCAGCCCCAGCCTCTGAAATAGGATGCTGTTCTGGACAACGGTTGGGTGAGAGGGAAAGAATGAAGCATTCAGATACGGATCGGGATATTCTAGTTTCACCCCGGCTTCATATTGCTATCTATCGTGCTTCAGTCTCAGGACTCTCACAGTATTTGCTCTGTCACCACTCGTGTATATACTCTTGAAACTAGAAGGGAGAGGATAACATAAATAAAGATGACGTTGGAGATCCCTCGTGTAAAAACCAATACGGGCTCCTCAACTTTGATATTAATAGTCTTGTTCGACCCTCCTTAGATGAGCTGGAGCCGCTTCTTCACAAGCCTACGGGAATGAAAATTAAACTCTGTACCTGAAGAATGAGCGTCTTGTCCTTGAGCTCCTCTTGGGACACGGGAAACTTAAAGTGTTCATCAAAGAATGGATTTGGATCATTCCTATGGATGCTCGTGTGACGTTTACGACCATCAACTCCGGGCGACAAGAATAAACGGATGTAAGGATCATTAAAACCTCCTTGATCGCTTCCAGCCAAATCGTGAGCTGTCAACGTAATAATGAATAATAATAGCGCAGTATTAATAAATTGAAGTAAGAAAATTTCATTTTCCCCTACTACACCATTTCACACATAAATCAGGGGTCCCAGTCCTAAAAGGTTCTACGATCTGTGAAAAGAGCAGATTCGCGTTGTTTGAAATCATGCAACACCTGCTGTTCTCGAGTATTTTGTATCATTAACCCTGAAGCGGGTCCACCGTACTGTATTTACCTCACTATCCTCTAATACTCAACGATTGGCCACAGCCACAGGCTTTCCGAAAGAATGGACTGATTTACAGAAGTCTCCGTTTCGAACCAGGACCTCATATAAAAAAAAGAGCTGAAGCCCCGAGATGCTTTGACTGTAGTGGGAAATCACTATTGGAGCAAATGCGGTACGACGTATCATCTAACGCTTTTTTATTTTGCGAAATCTCATTAGGAGATTTACTACGTGAAGCTATGTGCCCTCCTATTAGTCAGTCTCCTTGTTCATAATAGTATTATACATCAATTTCCTAGAAACCTACTCGTCCTTTCATGGTTTCAGGACCACCATCAACCAACAGGGCATGCTCAGCCCTGGAGTAATTGACAGAGGAAATTGGAGAAACGGTTCAGAGGCTAAAATTTAGTTGACCGCGAAACATCCACCTGGGGAAAACCAAAGCAGAAGGTATCTTGGAGATGCTGTGCTAGCCAGGGGTTGGAAAGTACGGATATAAAGGTTCACTATCTATCAGCATGATGGGTGAAAAGATCTGGTACGAGAGGACAAGGTTGAGAGGAAACACAAGGAAGACATTAAAAAGGATAGCTGACATGTGAAAAGACAAGGGATTATGAAAGTTTGCTGTTTCACTTTTCATGAGCGAGAAAGATAAAACAAACGGAAGAGGAAATTTTTGAGCCTCCTTCTGAGATACGCTCTCACCATACCTTCAATTACATGTACGTGGAGGTCTGATTTATCCAGTTCATACTTGAGGCGAAAGTGAAGCCTGCCGAGGGGACTGCTATTTTCAGCCGGCGTGTATCCCGGTTGTTTGAGTGTTGGGAGAAAAACTGTCACATCCTTTTTCTGGTACAAATCCAGCTGTAATGATCCGAGTAAGGGAGACACTGGTCCTGGAGACTGGGAGGATGCATCAGATAGAGTCGGTGATTTTGGTGGAATTAGAAGCGGTGACAGACAGCGGGATGCCCTCCTGTGAAAATATCGAATGAGATTACATGCTCCTTGGCTTGGTCTACATCTTAACATAGGGTCGCGCATGTCTCCCCAGTAATCGCATCCCGAATATCCTTTTTCCACAAACGACTTAATTCTACACAGTCTAGTCCTGAGCTCCCCCTCTGTACCAGCCACAGTTTTTGACCACGAGTACCATGTCAAATTCTCTTACGACAGACCGTCCGTTTCAGTGCTTCGTACTGGGATAGGTGTCATAACCAGTGGCTATTAACCACCCATTGACAGGCACGGCCACCATGAAACCCAAGCTGTTGCCACATTAACCCTTCAGAAACGGTAGTGCACCAGCCGCTGCAATTCAATGAAACTGCGTGCTTACCAAAACGACCCCCGGAATATTCTGTCCTCTCGCTCGACCCTGAACGTTTAACAGGCAATATAGTCCGTCAAGTGAGAAAGTTCATGTCCGAAATCGCTTCTAACTGGTCCAGTATAGGCGTCTAGCTTTAATCTTACAGGCGAAATTCTCTTTCTTAGTTGCACAAAATCAAAGGAACGGGGGCAACGCTTCCGCGCCAAACTTTGCTCAGCCGGATAGGATACGCACTAACTTTCTTTGGCTCGTTCCACCGAATGTGTTTTACCCTTCATGATTATCATCCTGGTGGTAAAAACCAGTGCCTCCGCATAACTATTTTAACTCCCCAAACTTTCTACCCGCTTCCACTGTTCCGTGCTCCCTACATAAATTTCCTTATCAGCCTCTACGGACTCCAATGATGGGCCGTCTCATTGCAGATTTGAACTTCATGTGTTCACCAGCTACTTTACAGGATCAATCATTTGAAGAAAGAAGTATTTCAAGTGATATAGTAAGCGGTTCGACAACAGTTTCAAGATCCCCTCATAAAGTGAACTAGCTAGGTCGACGCGGCGCAAGGCAACCCATGTTCTCCTTCAAAAAGAGTTATTCTGGAAATCTCATGTGAAAAAAGTGACATGTGATTGTAGCACACAGTCAGCTCAAGCATCCTGTGAAAGATTTTCCTTTTTGAGCGAAATTTTAGTAGGTATCTATGCCTATTACATTCTCGGGCAAGTCACTCTTCATATTCTAACAGGATCCTTGATCCTGTTTCCTTCGAATGGTCGGAAGTATTCGGGAAGGAAAACATCTGACGCCTTCCCCTTATCGCCATACCCGTAGGGATTAGCGAGAGGTTCTTTACATTGCAGTTTCAAGACTTTAGATACTTAATACGTAGTATATTTTCCCCCATCTTGGCCTGCGTATCCAAAACCTGTCTTCTCTACGTGAGATTCTTTCTGGAAAAGTTTTACCCATTCTCGACTTAAATCGAGCGTAAATTCTGCTTTAGGGCCGAGTAGAAGCCAGACGAATCTGGTTAATTCATCCCACACATAGCATAATGCTGTATCTACGTCTAATTCTCTAAAGTTGCTACTTCCAATCTCAAAAGTTACGCAATGCTCCAAGCATAAACACTCATACACTTGAATTAAATCTTGCATAGCGGTTAATGCGACTCCCCGGATCACTTTTCAGATCCTTTTTCTCCAAGTTAGAGTTACTCCTGCCCTACGGATCTTTTGATTCCTCAACCGTACTAAACTTAGTTTCCTCCTTCTTTACTAGGAATTTGATCTGTGCTCTGCAGCCGAAAAAACCTTTTATTTGCTCATACTTAAGCTATTGATAAGATATTGATTTTGAAACATGCTGGTTTGGTGATGGCTAGTTATAAGATTCATCCAGCAATATGCTTACACAAAAAGGCAGCTCAATATCCTGAAACCGTCGGAGCAGTGATCGGAACTCAAACTGGAACTTAAGGGTACTGCAGTTACTATGCATCTGCGATCGAATTTGAATGAGGAGGGGTAGAAACGCATTGCATTATATCAAGAGAAAGGACTATTGATAAAGTCATTGGAGGAAACTTATCTTAACATTTAGGATGCATGAATGTCATCGCAACCTAAGTTTCTATTTCCATTCCTGTCCCATTACCTCTCTCTCTAGCCTCACACCATTAAGTCAGTGAGGATGAGATAGGAATGCAGAGTGGAGACATTGAGAAATTCGTGATTCGTTCAATTCAAGAATTCAGTATTTTGACAGGAACAGTTGCACGCGTCTCACACTTCGGTAGTTCCGGCAATAGCACTCTCGCCAGCGTGCTGATGCAAGTAAGTGCAGATTTGACCTAGGATAGGATGAGGTCAGGATGGAATGCGTCGTAATTGGAAGACTGTGGTGCTGTAAAGTGGAATCGCATAAAGATTTAGTGAATGAACAATGAACAGTCAATCCCTTTGTTGTGGGTGGTATCGAACAGGTAGTAAACGTATAATGACTGATGAAAAATGGTCATTAATTTTGTTGAAAAGTTAGACTAATAGAGCCACACTTTATTAGAGTGTCAGCTTGTTTGAGTTCTCAAGTTGTTTCACACGGAATAATTCACCTTCTCGGTAATTCTTAAGTCCTTAGTGGAACAGCTAGGTTGGAGACCAAAGGGAAACATAAAGATGTTACTTGGGCATAGTAGAAGAATGGGATAGAAATACGGCACTTTTCTCTTCCGTATTTAGGGATTCCGACTCCTGGTAATTCATGAGGATGAAACCCGACTCAGGATCTCTTCATCCTCTATTTTTGCAAGATAAATGTTAGAGAAAAGAGTTTCTCTCTTTCCTTCGTGGAAAATTCAACATGTATTCCCTTGGGGTTGCATTCAAGAGGTCGGTCAAGGGAGGATTTTCTTGAGTGAAAGCAACGTTTTCACTCCTCCAGTATTTCTCCTTTCGCCGGTTTGCCCGTCTGCTATTCCAAGGCTTACTTTGGTTCCAGAGTGCTCGGAAGTGTCTCGGAAGGATTTGAAATGGCCGATGGAGCTTCCAAACCTCAAGAACTTAACCTCCTCCATGTTCCAGTCATTTTAAAACTGCCTGCACAGGGTGTCCCAAAACTTTATGTCACATTTGCTTTAGCTTTACAACACAAACGCCTCAACGTAGATCACCGATTTTACCACTAATCGAAAGCTGAGGCTTTACTACTATCTCATGCTGAATTCCAATTCTTTTCGAAGATGTTGTATGGACTATGGACAGACTGGCCGACCAGATGACTGCATTAAAAGACATGGAGCCCTAGCCACCAGGGCCTTGATTTTAGTATTCAAGTAAATCCATAAATTCTGAGTCGAATCAGTAGCAAAAGAACTTCCAAACGCACTATGTCTTATTACTATGCACCGTCTGGTTCAGGAGCTGCAGGCACGAAAATCCTCCATTTACGCTGATGTTAAAAATCGCTTTACTTGCATGTTATTATTTTAGGAGCCAGCCCGCGAGTCCGGGCGGTCATGGTTGAAAAAAAAATCCCAAAGTCTTCGCTTCCGATTGGTGGTGGTACAGTCATTGATCTACGTTGAGGCGTTTGGGTTGTAGAGCCAAAACAAATGTGACATAGAGTTTTGGGACGCCCTGTACATTCAATTACTCGGTTTATGAATCAAGGTTATCCATACCATAAAAACTTCATGCAGGGAATTCAACATGCCAGTATGTGAGCGTGTACATGATTGTGAGCATCCGCTTTCCCCCGTATCTTTTGCAACAGGAGTATCCCGTGTAGTTATAAGCCAGCGGTGTACCCTGATCAAAGTACCTTCTCCTCCTTCCCAAGCTTACTTCCTCAAAGACAAGCTAAATGGGATCTTCCAAAACTATAATGCATACCATCCCATGTACTCATGTTGTTCCCCGTTTTGTCACACTTCAAAGATGCCTTTACCCTGCCGCCATCAAGTACTGGATTTTGGTAAATGCGGAATCGACCAGCCAGTGTACGTCGTCAAAGAATCCCGGAAGCTACTCCCATGGCTATTTATGAAATCCGTGGTTCACCAGCTGGAATATTAGCTCACAGTCACACATTAACCCTATAACTCCACTTTCACTCAAGGACAACCATATACTACATATATATATATATATAGTCCTTGTCTTCCAACCACCGAGTGAGTTAGTAATGACTCAAGTTCAATGAAGGTCCAGAATAGGAGAGCTGGATCCTCTGAATTTACTTCTACAGCCCGAAGGATCATGTCAAAAGCAGATAGTAGCAGAATCTCGGCAGCTCCACAGGTTACTTATAGGATACTGTATTATTGCTGTGCTATAATCCCCACTGATTTAGCTCGTCGGGAGGCTAGATTCCACGGATTCCCTGCTGTTCCGCCCCGGAATTTTCAACACCACTAACATACCGAATATCTTGGGATTCTTTTATCCCTGGAAATATTCCGTTCATGATTGAAATGCTGTGGAGGAACTTTCCGGGCTCACTCGCGAAAATTAGGTATATATTTTCTTTTACCTGGGGAGTTCTCGCAAGTCAGTCATGTGTTTGCTTAGGGATCTAACAAGGAATAGAAACTCCGCATCAAGGTCAGTCCATTGCATCGGCTTCCGAAACCTTCAATGCAGCATAACCTGCATTTCTTTATATGTGGAATCACTACGTTTTTGGACACTTGAAAACTGGATTGGGAGCTTCAGAAAAGGAGAATATTGCTTTTTATGCTGAAATTTTGAAATGCTGGAAAAGCAGCTCCACAAAGATCATGGAGTCGCCGCCGATGGATTTCATGAATATGATGCGTCTTCTAGGGGATGGGTAGGATTTTAACACTTTTGGGGGGGGGGCAACATATGAGTGAAGGTTAGCAGCCAACCACCCCTGAAACGTAGGACGGCATACGATAAAAGAATTATACCCGCAGCATGTGTCCAGGCTACATATTGACGTCTACTCCACTTCCGGAGAAGAAATCCACCTGCTGATTCAAAAGGAAAACTTTTCTTCTGTTAAAACATCTGTAAGCCGCGAATACAACAGAAAGTACCTTATCCGAACGGCAGGTTTCAGGAAGGTAACCTCTATCCATGTGCGGGTTGGGTCACCCCCGAGCAACATAATCGCACCGTTCTAAAAGAGCAACTCTGTGTCTGCTGGGTTTCCTTCCCCCTAAATGACATCACACTGTAAAGCCCATCCTAATTTCGTAATCTCTGCCGCTGTAGTCTCCTCATAATTTAGCAAGCATACTCACTTATAGGGGACGTGACTTCCTAAAGGTAATCCTCTTCATATTGAACCGAGCAACTACTGATGTGTGCGCCGTGTCTGAATAGAATTACCCTCTGCTCTGGCTAATTTATTCCTTCAGCTTTTCCAGTCCGCTCTTGAACCATGATTTGAATAACTTCTTCGGACGTGATTGCCTTATACAAGCTGGTAGTCTTTTTATCACACTTCTTATTCGAGGGGGAGCAATCACGAAAACTAGAAGTGAATTTTAGTTACAATGATGTTTAGGATCATTCGTGTGTAGACAACCGCTACCTCCTACATACATAAACCTACAAATGTCGATAGGGACCACGGAATTAGTGACGGGATGTGATTCAAGGACAAACAACTGGAAGGAGGGTTAGATATTCTCATTAGGTAGTCCAAGCCCTGGAGTTAAAATTCTTCAAGCGCGGAAGTAATCATTGGCTTGAACAGAAGTGGGAGCATGGACACTGATGTACAACCCCATGACTGGCGGGAATAATAAAAATATCAACGTGGGAATCCCCCGGAATAGGTTGCCAAAATGAAGTCGACCCGAGTGCCCCGTCATCCTCGAAAAAGTCACCACAAAATCGTTCAATCAGATCCTTCTGGAAATCCTTCCTTCCCATTCTAAAGCCCGCTCGGATATTATACCGTAATAAGGCTCTCTCTTGAAGGGATACCGTAGAAACTCGTGAAGGCTTTTGAAAATGTTATTTCCATCCGCCCTTAGTGAACCACTCGGATCATGATTACATCCTACCACTGGCGATTTTCTCCTCCCTCCGGATCTAATTAATGGAACAAAAAGTCAAAGGCTATCTATGTTTCCACTTTAAGCGTATTTACTCTACTTCCTTCCCGCCGCCGACCGCCGTCTTCGACGGATTCATGTGAATGTTTGACTTTTCATGTGAGAAAACTCAACCTCCGTCCTGATAAACAAGCGACTAAATACTTCATTCAAGCAACGTCGTAAATTAGCAGAATCAATACACTCCTGCACTCACGCCCAGTGCAACCTTGGACAAAGAACACCATATTTCAGCTTGTGTCCATGGCGAGGTTTGTTGTTCTTATTAGGTGGCAAAGCCACTTTCTGTAGAGACTAATGACTATGTCCGTTCGTCTGCCTGCGGACAAGATAACTGCAGAATGCGGGGACGGATTTCCACCAAACTTGGCCAGTACGTACGATGCCTTCCATAGGACATGCAAAAGTAACATGAGTTCGAAGGTGAAGGTCATAGGTCAAGGGGGTTCTTGTACTGCGGCCCGCAATCCGGAAGTGCGTTTATTAATTAGCCTTATAGAGTACTTCATGTTTTCAGTATATCCGTCTGTCCGTCCAACAGTTCGCACGATAACTTCCGAACCAAGTCGAATATATAAATGAACTGCATTGATTTTGGCCACAATCGGAGGGGGAGGGGAAATATAAATGTTCGGGCGGCGTTTTCTGACATCGGTGACAATTATTAGCCTAGAGTCATGAAATTTTTTAAAATATATCTCGGAGAGCTGTAGGAGGTTTTATCATTTTGTCGAAATTCGAAAACGTGTCCGATGAATTTGGGATCGAAATTTAAGGACCTCTGAAGGTCAGCCTGATGACCTGGGACATACTTTTTAAGTTAAGCATGGTTTGCATTGACCTGAACTACATATATTCCATATGCGAGTACAACATTTTGTGACCTACCTATGTTACATTTTTCACGTGCCAAACGTGTTTGTGAGCCAACTTTGGAACGTCACAATTTTTTAATTTTTTCGAATTTTCGAAAACGGAGGGAAATCCTTATGTGAGATACTCCAAAGATTTTATGATATAAGCTTCAAAATCCCAGGTTGAATTTGAGCAATCTAGACTTTTTTTGATTTATGACATCAAATCAGGTGGCCTCAGGTCATACCCATACTTGTAAGCACACATACTCAGTAACTCAGTACTGCGGTCTGCCTTTGATTTGCGGGCCTTTCCGTTTCAGCGTTCTTTCCTTGATAAAAAATAATTATTATCGGTATGAAATTTGAAAAATATAATATGTACACCGCCAAAACGTTTCCACCCTCCCAAATCCCAATCATGTTTGCGATGCCCGCACAGTGATTTTTACCACTGTAGTGGTCGCATAGGCACCTTCACTGAGTTGTGCTGACAGCTGTCTCAGTTCAATGGCACCAGCTCCCAGTACAACAACAACAACCCCCACTGTTACAATTGAAATACATACGGATGGAATAAAAAGCCATCCTTTGACCCCTCACTTACCCCGCCCCTGACCTCAAAAAAATTCAAACCTGTCTGGTTCACCGCACCGATTTCCAAGTACCTCTGAGCAAAATTTAAAAAAAAGATAAATATTTGTGACCTGCTGTGCGGAAACACCCCTATTGAGTTTCTCTACCTCTCTACCCTCCCACCATTCTTAGTACCTGCTAATCGTAGGTAATAATGTAGTTTCGTTCTCCATACTGAAAATTCATTTTAACGACGTGAGAAACATTCTTGCTCACTAAAAATCCAATTTCAGCCTGAATCCTCGCACAGAAAAGTGATAATGAAAAGGCGAGAGTACAAAGGAACTTACCTGTGGCTGTTCGATGAGTACGGGGGCTTGTCCGTGAGGGAGTTGAGTGAAGACTGAGATTGGGTGGGTGTCTTTGGCTCCTCGGCATTCTGATTCCGGAGGTCGGCCGAGGAGGAAGACGGGGAGCCGTTCTTGATTTCAAGGGATGCCGTACGGATCTGTTTAATACAAAGGAACTGAGTTAACTACTTCTCTTCAATCGGGTTCAGGTAGGTACTTGCCGCTCTTGGAAAGGGATTATTTTTATCAAAAGTATTACTTGGATGATGACGCTCGAAATGCCTAAGGAATGTTCGGCCCGGCTCAATACACACACAC
This sequence comes from Pseudobourletiella spinata, assembly GCA_009870155.1. NCBI lineage: Eukaryota > Metazoa > Arthropoda > Collembola > Symphypleona > Bourletiellidae > Pseudobourletiella > Pseudobourletiella spinata. The sequence continues at coordinate 9,933 of WJFA01000617.1, forward strand.
TCAAACATGGATATTTTCCGCTCAGTATGAGATGCATAAAATTGTAACATAAGGGAGGTTGTCATGGAAACGTACTAACAAGGGTGACATGTCCACGGCGCACAGCGTCAACACGCCAGGCAATGTATAGATTATCCTAAATGATAACCTCTCTCAAAGTAGAAGGCGCGGAAAGTCAGAATTGGCCCTCCTGGAGGGTCACAAAGTTTTAGGTCAATAGATTCATAGGGAAGGGCAAGTGTTGACTTAAATCCCATGTTAAGTCCTACAAGGTTTTCTCAGTTTTGAATTTCGAGTGAGTACTATTTAATACACACAATGCGTCGTTAGACGAAAGTTTGGGTTGGCACAATTTGGCTCACAATGAGAAAGTGGGTTTTGGCACATTTTCCAAAACTTTGAGTGATTTTTGCAAATCTGAGTTTCCGCACCAACGGATTTCAAAGAGATCACCACTATGGATGAAATTGACGTTGCATAACGTTGTAGGTGTCAACGTTGTCCGCTGGGGACATGAGAAATAGCTGGTCGTTTTGAAACTACTAATACAATCGCCGCATTAAGTACAGGTGTGGATTCACGAATTTTCTAAAAGGGACGTTTGATCTAGAATGACGCAAAAACCGGTATCTCCCCGCGCGTTAGCGCCGAAATCTTAACATATTAACTGAAAATTGTCACTGAAGAGAAATACTCGTAAAACAGCGTAATAAAAACCACGATATTTACGAAAATTGGTGGTATCAATGTGTGCTCTTGCATTCCGTGAAAACATTTCCCCTTCAGAATGAGGACCACATAGTGCGTCAATGCCAAAAATTTGTCGCATTCTATCGAAGATTCTAAACAATATTCATTCGAGAAAAAATAGGAAGATATTAAGTAAGGGTTCTTCATCGTCTGTTCACAATACTGGACCAGCTAGGCTGACTCTGGTAATATTGTTACGTTTGGTTGCACCGGACGTGTCACAAAAGTAGCTTCCTCGCTAAAGGCAACCTACGAGTAATGGAGGTGTTATCCAGTGACGAAAAACTGAATATTTTGAGCGGCACTGTATCAAGTACGTCGGTCTTTTTAATTTCTTGAAAGGGGTTCGCCAAATAATACTCCCAAACCACTTGAAAGTGTTTAACCTACGCCTAAGCCAGGTCAATGGTCGCTTTAGACCATCCACGAAGAAAGGCAATGATGACTGCTCTCTTAACAACATTGCGCCTCTCTTTGGACTTTACGACAAGAACTTGATTTAGGAGAACCAAATCTAGGATTTTTTAGGCTCAAGTAGGAGGCTGTAGCTATCCCCTGTATCCGTATCTACTTAAGCATGAGTTAGTTTATAAGTATCTGTGGGAAAGACTGGAAATCAGGGTTTGGAAATTTTTTCAAGTGTTCAACAAGATGGACCTTTGAATCAGTTCCCATATGCGGTCACCAAAATTTCACCGGTTGGTAATCCCCTTCCAAGTGTCCTGAAACGTTCTGCCATTTGTGAACTTTGACTTGAATCGAGTGCACAACAAACGGAAAAATGTATCAAGTCATTTTAATTTTCTATTTAACAGGAATATACCTAATAAAAGCGGTCCCTGCATACTTGAAGAAAACAAAATATCTCGATTGGTATATTTTTGAGAACATTACATGACATGTATCAATTATATTCAAAATTTGCTCTATTTTTATCTTTATTATTCGGAAGTTGATTTCCAGAATTTTTATCCTGGTTGCGAAATCAATCTTATTTCATATCGGTGACCAAATTTCTAATTTTGAATTCAATTACGTTACAATATCATTTGCAAATTTGAAGGTATTAGTAGCCAAATAAGTGAGGACTGCTGAAAAGTTGGGAAATACCCTCAATTTAGACCGTATGGTACAGTGCAGTGATGCGGTCGGAGTTAACATTATATTTACGCAAGCTTCAACTACCAAAGGAAGTGCCATTGGTGTCGAAATTTGTGCTGCGTAAGTCCACGAGAAGCTTCCACTAACCCTAACACCCTTAACCTTCATCTCACTGAGATGAAATCAGCTATAAAATTTGATACTACGGTATTTCCGCCAGTGTCCTCAGCACTATTGTCTTCCCGTTGTATCCCACAATAGAAAAGTCCAGCTAGCAGATATTTAAACAAATGCTACTCCTAATGCAGTCTTCCGTACATAGTAGGCAATATACAGGATCAATTTACCACTGATAATTTGTGCGCTGAAATTTGTGATTGCTCTATATTATGAAAATCTAGCACCATAAATTTACAAAATATGCCAACCGTTTTGAATTAATTGTGGGCGTTAGCTTGTGGTAAGAATCCTCATTAGAAGATTCCGATAAATTTTGCATTGCTCTATTTTATCCTCCTGCAACTGCTGCCGCCGCTTAGTACCTGAATGAGTCGCAGCGCGGACCAAGTCGAGTTGAAAGCCACCAGCGCTATTAAGTGAGACAACACTACCACATCCCCCTTCATTTCCCGTCTTGATCTTGACATTGGCGAATAAGATTCCACGGCTCCATAGCGGAACTTCAGAAGTGAAGGAACCTCCGACTGAAACTGACCTTCCGCGACATCCAATAATCAAATAACTGAATTCCAACTGTATCCTGCGGGATCACTGCTAAAGCATCCTGGTGCTAACTACTTTGGAACTAGATTTATCAGCAGTTCTTGCATGACATCTAAAAATCAGCTGAGGTAATCCTACGATAAGGTAGTTTTGGACTATTCACGGGTCAAGGGAGGGCTCTTACCGCAGCAGCCAACTGTTGGCCTAAACCAGTAATGTCCAGTCCGAGGGCTGTGCCAGGGATTGGAATGTGTTTAAACATATTTTGAGTGCACTATTATGGTGTGAACCGTACTGGTCGGTTTTATCGACTATGTCGACTGTTCTAAAGGAAATAGAGTACTCGTGGCGGTTGTACCGGTCTCTCTCACTCAGCTCAAGTTCTCGGACGGATGAGGAAGTGGATTCAGGCTTCCAGAACATGACGGAAGGATTACACTTATCGCGGGTCCGGCAGCACACCCTACACTACTGCCGTTCAATCACTGTCCTTAAGTTTCCGAAATAGCGCACTATTTTATGCCTCTCCGACATAATCACATTATTGGGTCTCAGCTGACTCAACAAACTTCCGCCCTTATGTTCCAAACCGCTGTCCGTTATATCAGTTGAACAGGGAACGATCCAAGTTATTTGTGAAGGGATTTTTTAATGACTAGGAAACTAGGATAAAAAATCTGATAATTTTTTAAGCATAATAATAATCGAGCCGTACGTGAAGTGGTGATGGGGAGCGGGAACCCATGTAAGTGAGCGGCGGTGAGTCTGGAGGAGAGACTCCACAACTTAGTCCTTCGGGAGTAAAAGTTCGAATAGCTGGTGAGGATCCTCGATGGCCCTGTCAAGTGAAACATTAAACATGACTAAATTCAATTAGTGGGAATATACTCTACAAGCGGACAGTAACCAGGGGAGCCATCCTTCTTTCACTGCATGTCCCTCTCACCTCTACTACTATTATAGTGGCAAACAAGGGGTATTACTGAACTCGCTAGTAAAATTTTCCACGCGCGTACACGTTGAACCGCGCTCTTGAGGACCGCGGCAAGAAGTACGATTAAAAATATCTCTTCTCAATGCTTTTTTCGGTTCAACAGGAGGAAAATGATAATTTTTTTGATATGCTGGTAATGGCTTACCAACGCAAATTGTGTTTTACTAATCAGCGGAAGTAAAACACAATTGCTGAAGTGATTACCAGGTCGTGGACGCATACGCTTTAGTTATGCTTTCAACGATAAAATCACGGTAATTCTGGAAAAATGACAGTAAATTTAAGCAAATGACAGCAAATTCATTTCATTCAAATTCAATTTCACATCTTAAGCATCTACATTTTTAACACAGTACATGTTGCACAAAACGACAAAACTCTAACATCTACGTGTTATGATGAACTATAGAAGAATAATAAAGATCATACGGAACACATGAACGTCTGAAGAACATGAAATTCTCTAGTTTCACACTTTTCGTTTCGTTCAAATATAATTTCTACAAGATAATGGCATAATATAATGCTTGGGTCATAACTTCTCATGCCCAAGGGCACATCTGAAGCCATTTCTCAATGCTGTAATCTACACCTCAGTGACTGGAAGCGGATACAGATCACAATGAAGTTACGTCTGTCGTGGGTGTACCGAAGGAGTTATAACGATTATAGTAGTCAAGGGTATGCTCTTCATCAACATCATCGCCTTCTCACGACACGCAAAAAGTTTCCTAACCTTTAGCCCCTAGTCTTGGCAGCCAATCCACTGCTCCAGCAAAACATCCTCGAGGAATCTTTGGTAATGGTTGAGGGAGAGAGATAGAGTCATTTTAGTCAGCTGGTAGCAGAAACGTTTTCAGCTGGATAGAATGGATGAGACCATGAATGCCTCAAACAAGGCTCACTGTGAGAGCGTATCGGGAGTCACAAAGGAAATTCATCGCTACAAGCAACCAAGACCAAACCTCTTCCGCTCAAGCTTTGAGCCTCCGTCACCCCTATAAGCCGATTATCTCGCACCGCCTCCGAAACTGGAGGAACGTGAGTGAGCAGGAGCTCGATGAATGCGATTTGACAGGCGCTCAAACATTATTTCACCACTTATTTCAACAGAATGAAGCCAATGACGAAGCCGGTTAATGCCAATTTTTTGCGTAATATGTGTACATACAGTAATGATACATTACACATGCTATATGGCTTCCGCACTATGTCGCAGGGGAAGCAAGCCCACAATTTGAGATTAGGTATAGTATGATGCACAGCACACCGCCGGAATACACATGATTATAAGTTGACAGCAATAAAATCAAAGGCTTGACGACGAACCGTATCGGAACCGCTTAACTTGGTTACGATTATGCAAGGTTACCTTACGCTTTCACCTAAAGGAAATTCCTGTTAGCAGGCTAAACTTATGCGCTGTTTCCAAACTTGCTGACATAACATAACACACCCAAAGCAACGGAGCTCGGAACACACAACAACAAACGAGAACTAAGTCCACGTGACATCCATAGCAGCGGATGCATTTATACCCAAAAGGCTTACAACATCCCACATCAGATAATTCATGATTTTTTTTCGGAGATGAGGAATAAGGATCTACAGAAGTTCGCTATCTCCTAAGGCCATGCTAGTAGAAGACACCTTTGCTAGTGAGCGCAGAAATAATACAAGGGATCTTCGCTGATATAATTGTGAGAAAATCGATCTGATGAGCATTCACGATTCCGGCTCCAAAACAATTCTGTGTATGTCAAAAGGCCCAGCATGAGGGACCACGCAGTGGATTAATGATTGGTAAGAACAATTATTGTACATGTGTCACAGCTGCTAACAATTTCACAGGAAATTCTAGTGTTCGACGACGGTGGTTGTGCCCTAGTTCGCCATACGAACGCATTGATCGCAAGTAAATTTATCCGAGTAATCGGATGTAAAGAATCTGGAGCCTATGTAAAAAGTTTTGTAACCTTGTAAACTGCGTATGTGCCGATGCCTTTATTAGAACCCCCGCACCTGTCAAGGTCATCAATCCTGATCTGCGATTCCTTGAAGTTGCTCTATTGCAAGTGATTATTCCAACCCTGTTTCCATGCCATCGTCCCCCCGATAGGACCTTTTCAAAACAGATGATTGTCAAATGTAATCTGCGAAGTGAGATAGCTAAAGTTTTGAACGTTTTGTCCTCATATATTTTTAAGGAAAGGTCGGGCAAAGTTGCGAGGCTATAAACCATCACGTATATTTGATTGCTTCCACTTACTCGAACTAAAATAAACCGGATAAACGGAGTTTACGAAAGTAGCCTAAAGTACGGCGATGCTCCGCGTGGCGGGCATCGACAAAATTATGACTGTAATGAATACAATGTTTGTAAAAATTGAAATGAGAAATTTACAAAAATTGTTTTAACACTCGACTAGTTTTTATACGTTTCTGTGGCGATTATTAATATGAAAACGGGAGTTGGTCAAGTATTGTCGTCAAAATGACCCGAAGGACAAGTGCGGTTGTAACCAAAATCAATAGGTGTTTGTAGTACGCCGTCCCCTATCCATAGATCAAAACCGCATGTCAATGTGCGTACGGGTTCGTGAGTTACCCATCGAACAAGGATTTGTCCCGACAGAATGACGGACGGAGTGACTGACAGAATGACGGACGGAAAGGCCAAAACTATGAAGTAACCTAGAGGCTACTTAATAAGGGATGACTTAGCACGAATTTTTTTAGAGACGGGCGATAGCGGTAGAAGGCTCTGTGATCGAAACTTGTGAGAATATCGTTGCGGAATGACCACTTGCAACACAGCGGTAGGACGGTAGACTCATAAATAGGAATGCCATAAAGCATTTAAAGCAAGAAAAAGCATTTTGGTTCACAGAGGTGTGGTATCTGGATAAAATATATTCTACATAACTTTAAGAACCTAAATACGAAATTTCGATTTCTGATGAGGCATTATAAAGCATTTAAAGCATCCTAAAATTTGTAAAGCATTTTAAAGGATTGACGCTAGTAAAGTCGTTACAGTAATGCCAGAAATAAAATTTTTAAGATAGTGTTACCATATTTACCAACCTTACTATTCGCTATAACGAATAGTAAGGTTGTTCAGTCAGTTACACGGAGTAAAACTGTGTTATGTATGTATCTTTGAGCCTTCATTTTTTAAAATAAAAAAATCTGCAGAAAACCGAACTTAGTTGATGAATGAAATTTGGTTATTTGTTATTTACTTTTCTTATTAACTTACAATTTTTAATTCAACATTTTGCTTCAACTAAAGCTCTAAAAACTGAGGCCTTAATTTTAAGAATTTTTTATTGCCTACATTAGAGCTTAAGGATAATTGTGCCCACACAAAAACTTAAGTTGTAGGATTCCACATCAGAATACGTTTACCGAACGAAGACATCCTGTATGAGAAATATTTCAATAACGCAACGGTAGGGTAGCTGTTGTCGTAACTAAATGAACCACTGAACACCAGATCAGAATATTACAGCGCACGCGCAAAAGCCAATTAAAATTTGCAAATTTTTGCCGGCACAAAAATAATTTTCCCGACATTTAAGTTTATACAAATTAGTTATTGAAAATACTTCTACAACACTTGCTAATATATTCAAAAGAACCACGCAACTATAGAGAAAAATTCGACCTTGAATTTCAAATTCAAAACTTTTTGGAATTTGAAGTTGGAAATTCAAATTAATTTATTAAAATTTGTTGATATTATCTACGTAAAAAGAAGCGGCATTAGTTCTTGTATAGAGGCAACAAATTCAAAATTTCATATCTGTAGTTCAAAAAATGTTTACGGCTAGACTCTTAGCTATGAAAAAGTTAAAGCATTTTAAAGCATTTGATTTTGAATTATAATGCATTATGATGAAGGGTTTTAAAGCATTTTCGCGGTAACTCTACTCATAAATGTCATTCTCTATTGCCCCTACTGCTCCAACTCAGTCATCCCTGGATTTTCTCGTTCCTTCTGTCTTACAAGGGGCTGTCCCCAAAAGGCACCCTCATCCATATCAGTGAGTTGTCAGGATCGAGAGGTCATCCAATTGCACTAATATGGCCAAATTTATAGGTACGAAATGCTGAAATTTAGGTTTGCCTGAGTTACAACTTACAAGCCCCCAAAGTTTTCATCATTGTGTACAAAACGGGGGCGGGGGACGTCCTGACTGAAAATTATTACCACATAAAACCACAAGTTATACCACATAAAAGTTTTCCACTTACAAATTTCGAGGCTCATCAACATTTATAACACTACACCTCATGAAAATTTGGTACGCTTTTCGACTCGTGACGCCGTGAAATTTTCAGAGTTTAAAATGTACATTTTGTTTACCATCCAAATGCATAATATCCACATTAATGCTGATCTCTAGATCCTATCTGACAACTATATCTAGATCTGGCAAATTTTCTGATCTGAAAAAGCAGATCATATCAAGATCTAGAACCAGATTGTGGATTCTTTGATCTGTTTTTTTCAACCAGTAATATGGTTACCATTCCGGTTGCAGCTTTCGCTGTGCTCAATTCAAAAAAAGCAGTCTTCCAGCTTGTGACCAAGAAGAAATTCCAGCATGATCTAGAACTGGTTTAAAATCAAATCTATATCAAGGAAAAACTCTGATCTGGAAAGCCAGATCAGATCGCAGATCAGTCAAGAAAGCTGAAATGGGGCATCACCAATCCACATGAAATATCTTTTTCGTTTTTTCAAAAATTCAAAGCTGAGAAATGCTTACGGAATATTTAACTTGGGGTATTTTAAGAAAAACACGTAACCTCCGCCCAGGGAACCGACTTGACCAAAACTTTCAGGACTTGTAACCCAGCCGAACCTCAACTTGCGCACCTATGACTTTGGCATTGTCGAAGCTCTTGGGTGGCCTCTCAAACGTGTACGGTAACCAGTCTATGCGAGAGTTGCAAGTATGGACCTCCGCTACTTAGAAATATTCTTAAAAATACGAGCTCGGTATGACAAGGAAGACTGAGGAGAATACTTTCCCAGGATCCTCTAGCAAAATACAAAACAATTAAAGTCCAATAATGATCTCCATCCACAAACCCTGATTTGGAAGCTCCTCCTATGTGTGACCTTAATTAAATTGATGGAAGAGAAGGCTGTTAGACCAGGTTAAAGTTTTATGCCTCAATTACCACATCATTCCAGTCCAGACTGCATAATGATACTAAAGGAAATTCCAAAGTTTCGCTCACAAACTGTTCCCTACCAAAGTTCCAAAATCTGTTTCCTTATACCGCTAAGAGAGGCCCACACAGAGCGGATAGGCGAATTTGTTGATCAAACCTTCAAGCAATTGTACGGTCGATGACTCACATTAGTACTCCACTCCCCACTGGAACCGAACTCTCTCATCGCTAACACATTTATAAGCTATGAAACTTGTGGGAGCATTAATGGGGAAAATTGAAATGTGCGCGTCCTGCGAGGCGCCTGGCCGGCACCACCATGTCAATATAATATAATATTATCAAGTTCCTGCACTCCATCGATCGATTTTCCCTATATGCGTAAACTCTTGTGCGGTTAAGCTTATGTGTGCGGCGCTGTATATGCGTGTGTGCAAATAAAAGTGTGGGTGGGTGTACTCCCTATGCGGCATTGGATGAAAGGAGAAACCCTGAACATTATTTCCTCATATTGGCGGTCGGTGCTAATATAATTTCCAGCAACGGAAGGACGAGATGGCATCGTATTAATGATTCGAACGCCAAAATAATTGTGTCTAACTCAAGTTGCCGGCCTGTCAGGGATTCAGCCGGTTTAAGGGAACCCCCTTGATAAAATGTCTAAGATCTTTGGTTCAAGCTTCTCAACCTCTTGAACTTTTCCCATTTCCTTACCGGGAATTAATAATTGACTCCTTGCGTCAGCTAATTGTAAATGGAAGGGAAAGGCATTCTAGATGTTTGTACTCAGACTCAGAGTGAGATGCCCCCTACGTCGAATCTTCTGCAGTTTCTTTCGCTTCGTCGTGGCGCTCATTATCATGCCATCCGCATAACGGAACCCATCTCGTAAGTCCGTGCTTCTCACTCACGACCTTTGCTACTGTTCCCAGCAGAATACAAATTCCTGCTAATCCTCAGACCCCTCGTGTACTCATTGGAGCACTAGAGAAGTTTTCAATAAAAATTTCACAGCGGGAATAATTTGGAGAGGTTATAGCTTGCTAGTGTTCCTCTCAAAATCATTAGTGTAAGTGTAATAAAATACGTTAGCTAAGGAACACTGGTGGTTAAGAGCTGTAGCATTAAATTCTTCCATACTATTGCGATTCGATGGAAATTATTAAAGTAGGTGAGTTTAATGGGTAATTATTTCATTATTCACAACCAACACTGGACAAAATCTGGTTATCTCATTCTGACCTCCGAGGTACACTATCAGATGCTCTAGAACCTAACTTCACTTCATTCTTCCTACCTTTATATACTTAACTTTACTAGAACGATGATGATAACACATGAGGAAATGCATACGAATGGTAACCATAACGGGAGATGCAGGGTTAATTTAATCTTGTTATCTTCATACTTTGCGAACGATGTGGTAAAAGAAAGTTTACTTCAGCAAAATCACCCGCACGCACCTCAGAGTTTCACACTATCATTGATGAAAAAGTAAGAGCGTCGGTGATCAAGTGCATCCTAGAGCTTCTGCGCGGCTCCTCCCAGGCAAACGGCATTCGGGGCAATTGTTCTGTGGAACAATTTCTACCCCGTACTAGAATAGGGATTTGATACCTCCCATTGGTGTTCTGAAGGGATATTTGTCCAAACATCCATGGCGTAGGTTCGGGATTAGGAGGCATTTCCCCACACAAGACAAGGCATCCATACAAATTTGCGTATATCCTTGTCTCGATCATTCAACTAGAATGAGAATCAGGGGAGCCCTCTATCAATTACCACTGGTGATTTTGCACATGGGTGACGTAAGAAGGTAGTCTTAAACTCGAATCAGGGCCGGGGCTGAGTCAGCTAATAAATTGGCAAAATATCTTGATTCAAATAGTATCTCTGCGGTGCTCATTGGAAATAAATTCTCAACCGATCCGAGGGTAAGGACAAGGTATTTCTTAAGGACTGTTATCACCGTTTCCAAAACTATGTACTACAAGTCAGACCAGAGCGTGGAGGAGGTTTGAAGGGAAAGTAATCCAAACCCACATTAGGATCCCAAATATGGGTCGTCCCATTGTTGAGGCTTCACGTCGGCTTTTCCATCCAAAAGGACGGCCATGCAACGCACTCCTACTATTCCCCAGCTGGAGCCCGTGAGAGCAGGGAGGGCTGGCGAAATCTTCATGGATTCTCTTCTCTCATATATCGTTCTCTTCGTCGTCCCTGGAGCACATGGAAATGTGTTCCACGCGTACATGTTGGAGTCCGAGCAAGGAGTCAGGAGTCCATACAACCTGTAGCTGCAACGCGCCATAATATCCTTGCGGGTCTCGCACAGCTGGGCTCATCATAGATATCCATCCTGGTGGACTCTTCCCACGACAGTTGAAGCAAGCCACCGAAATTTTAGCACGAACCAACTTGGTCATGGTATCCAACTCGGTCCTAGTAACAACAATAAACTTGACGCCTCTAGCGTTACCGTTTCCAATGGCTTGGTACTAACTCCGCTAAGCCATCTGCGCCGAAGAAAATAGTAAGGTTGTTACGGGAATCTTGGAGACTCAGCATTGTGGCAACAGATCCTTCAATATGAACAGTCTCCTCCTAAATTCAATGGTTCCGTTCCCATCCCCCTTTTTTCCGCATTGCGGTCCGCCGATTCAATCCCATATGGTTTCCTCCACGAGATCATGTCAAAGAGATCTTTTAATTAGGATCAGTTGATCCCAACTGAGTTGGTAGTGAGCAGATGGACGACGTGAGCTAGGGATAATGTAATTACTGTCTTCAACTCGTGACTCTTCCTCAAAAAAAAGTCCTCATCCATGTTCCGCCAATTGCGGGATCTCTTCACACTACTGAAACGCGCAAAGGGGCAAGTGTCCTCATATACCCCTGGTAGAATCATGTGGGATTGTTAACTGTATCTCGCAATATGTTCTCCTCATCCACACCCCTGGACGGACTCAGTCAGTGGTAATCCAGAAAAGTGTCATTAGTGGTGGAGTTGTGTCTTCGTTCCGCCCTCCGACGCGCCCGCGGGTTCTCCGAGGAAATTAGGACGTCCAACAAAGTACGATAATGGGGAATAACTGGGCTGGATACTCACGGAGCGACCTGCGCCACGCTCCAGGCTCATTAGATCCACATTGCCCTACAGTTCCCTCCTTCCATAGTAACTTAAAGGTCTAGCAAGTATCCGGTCATTGGATGGATCGAAGAGAGGAAGTTGAGGAGAAACTTAGGACGCGAATGGCGCTGTGAACGTAGAACATTGGAGTGAACGGATATCCACACTTTCTGTTCTCCCTCATGGTCATATTCGCGCCGGGATTCTATTGCAAACTCTCATGAGCACTTGGGAAGAGAATCATACATTGGACATGACGTAGCAGGATGAGGACACGTGGGAAGTCTCCCACAGTTTTCAATTTATCCATGTCAACATTTTCATTAATTCGGGAAGGAATGCTCCTTTGTACCTGAAACGTGAGGGGGAGTGGGGAGATTGAAATTTTCATCTAGTTCCAAGCCAGACGCTTTCCCTCTCGACTCTCTCGTCCCTGGATGGAAAGGAGAGTTTGCTCCAGCTCATCACAAACCCTACCATCATTCCTGGGTACCGGATGGCGTTTGGGACGCTGATGACCATCCTTAAGGCCTCCAAACACATTCCCTACAATGTACCTAGCAGCACCGTCGATGTGTGATGGAAATGACTATTCTTTCTCAAACGTTCTAATTTCCATAGAGTTGCTTATACACTCAGACGTGGATGCACGTCTGCATATGCCCGCTCTACACATATTGGTAAGCATATGCATGTATATGTGTATGAGGGGCGCCATCATCGATGAAGGTCAGGCTTGAGCCGCAAAATCAATACTCACCATTTGGATCCCCTCATATATTTACTTAGCAAACTTTTTTCCCATTCCCACTCGTATTCATCTGGTAGCCACGATGGTCTACTGATCACACACGCACTCCGAGCGAAGAAATTCCAACATGATGGCTGGATGAGTTAACCAGACCCAGCACGAGGGCTTTTAACATGGCAGCTATCCATCCTCAGCTCTACGTACATACCTGGTACGGATCTATCACGGGTATCTCTCAGCTAGTTCCTACGTATCTGCCAAATGTACAGCTCCCCCTCCATCAGCCATTTCCATTGTCGTAATGGCGAGTAGATATGATTCTTACTTGTCCCGACCTCCCTCTTGACAGGCTAAGCCACCAAAGAAGTAGAGTGACTGTAGGCTTTGAGAGTGTGAGGGTCATTCATTATTCCATCGCATTAACCAGTAGAGCCGCTGCTCTTATCAGCATCTCCGAACTAATTCCTGTAACTTTCATTACCTTCCGCCATTTCGGAAGACCTCCTTAAGTAAGGATCTCTAAATGTACTACGTGAGGAGCGGGTGTCGTGCAATATGTTCCCCCATAAGTACCATAAGACTCTTTGTTGACTGTTAGGATTTATTATTTAAGGAATAAGTCAGACTGTGTGAGGACTTGACACTGTACTTTTGTAATTCTCCAACATGAGAGTGATAGAGTTTAAGAGAGAGACTAACTAACTTGAGAGAAGGATGTATGTAAAGGATGAGGCTTCAATGGGGGAAATTCAGAGGGAGTGAATCCTTTCTAGGCGCTGGAGCGTGACGACGACGACTGCTGGACGAGTCTCTCTTATTACAACGGCCCGGCGGCTCCATTCCTCTTGCATCCGTAAGAGACGAGTTGGGGAGGGGAGGGAGGGAGAGGGGAAGTCCCATTGGATAAAATTATAATGTAAATAAAGCCTATTTATGAATCAATGGAGCCTCTTGTTACCGGTCCTGGCGCTCTGCTCCGCCTTAGGAAACTTAATTGGGCTCACATTATTTTCCAGGGAATAACTAAACGACGAACCACATGAACCCCACGAACCAACGAGCCACGAATTCTACGAACCCCCTCCGACAAAATGACAAACCAACGGACCACCGACTCAACGAAGACCTTCCGACAACCCGATGAATCCCATCCGAAAAACTTCCAAAACTATCCTCCGCACGATCCGACGAACGATTCTCCCAGCAGTCCTAAGAACTACCCGGCTCAAGAACCTACGGATCACCCGACTCATGAACCATGGAATCACCCGCCTCACAAACAGAGGAACCAACGAACAACCCGGCTCACGAACCAACAAACTTCCCTCAAACCAAAAATAACCCGAGGCATGATGTTCGTAGGTTTGTAAGGGGGGTAGTTCTTGGGTTCGTTGGGAGTGTGTTTCGTTGGTTCGTCAGGCGGTTGGTTAGTCGATTCGTGATGGGGATGGTTCGTTAGCGGATGGTTTGTCGGTTCCTGAGGCAAGTAGATCGTTAGTTCGTTATGCAGGTGGCTCGCAGGTTTGCTAGAGAGTATTTCTTGGGTTCGTTGGTTTGTCCATTCGTGAGGCGGGTAGTTTCTGCGATCGTTTGGAGCAGGGTGGATCATAAATTCGTTGATTTTTCAGATGGGGTTCGTCGTGTTGTCGGAAGGTGTTGGTTGATTCGGTTGTTCGTTGGTTCATCATTTTATCGAAAAGGATTCGTAGAATTGGTGTTTCACTGGTTCGTCTAGGTCGTCGTTTAGTAATTCCTCATTTTCCACAAACCCTTCGCCAAGTACTCAGTAGAATGAAAGGACTGCGGATTCTATGGTCCATGGGGTATTCAATTAGAAAGTTTCATCCACGTATTTTATGGCAGAGCAGATTTTTCTTTCAACCAAGTGAGATGAGCGGTGCAGACAGGGGATTCACGTGTCAAATTACTTAGATCGGAATCGAATTTAATACTGTGAAGGGACATGGGTGTGACTCTCACTCCTGCGGACTTCCCCGCCCTGTTGGCATCAACCGTCACGGCCAATCCCGCGGATTCAATCAAGTGGTAGTTGGCAGTGCACAACGGATACATAAGTGTAACAACTGGAGCAGTCGCAAAGGGTATTAACGTCACTGGAATGTATTCAAACAGACCTCCCGTGCCCATGGGCATGTGAAGGAGGGTGGGCACAACTTCATAGGGTTACGGTAGTAGGGAGGGACATCCTTGTTTGAGTCCAGCCTCTCAGCTTGTGGAGACAAACTCATGAAACTTCTCATCACTCAGGGGGTCAAATTCCAACTAACTTCCCCCGTTTGACTCCCCACAAAGGATGCCTAGCTATGTGAGTAAGAACTACCCGCCATTGCTTTCCAAAAATATAAGCAGCAGAAGGGATACCTGACTCCGTGGGATGAGAAAAATATGCCAGTGCTATCCAAGAATATTAGCAGCAGATGGGATCCAGGCCCTTTGGGAAGAGAGCTATCAGCCAGTGTTATATAAGAGTATTATTAACAGAAAGGGCCTTTCTGCCATTACTGCTCCGCATATTGTAGAGGATGGTTTGGCACATATGGGATGGAAAATTCTTACTTGAATTCTATAAGACTGCCAGGGATAATGAGGCAAAGCGGGGGCAGGGGATGAGGTGTAATAATAGCTGGAGTTTTCAAAAGTAATATGGCTTACCGTAAAATATCCTCAAACAATTGACACAGAAGTGACTGATTTTTGTGCAAGTAGTGCCTTGAGACTTTCGGTAATATCACTGATTGAATGGAGGTGAGTGAGAGATATATGGAGCAGGATGACTCCAGGGTAGGATTCAACAGTATATATAACTGAGGACGAATTGTCCTGGGAAACTTTCACGGGAGAGAACTCTTTTACATAAGTAAAAAGCGGAAACTTACCTTCCTCACAGCCTGCTCAATGTGTCCCTGAGAGGAAATAGATGGTGTCCGGTTGAGTCGGGCTCCGGGGACCGGAGGACCGGAGGGAAGAGATCTGGACTGATGCGTCAACATGTCTTCGGGAGCAATCAAGTTACAGCTACTCGGCGTTTCCCGTACCTCGGGTAAGCTTGCAAATGATGACTGGAGAGGTTGCACTATTCGCTGGACTTGATTCACATTAAATTCCTACATTCAGAAGGACGGAGAGAGAGAGAAAGACACAAAATCAAAGGATTAGACTAATGGAACTTCTGTCCCGCAAGTAACAGGGGCCTGCTTCCTTTGACAGTAGCTCGTGTGCCTGTTATGTTATAGAAATATTCGGGGTGGCCATTGGATCTATGGGTATATGGCAAATAAATGAGCAGCGTTCGCCCTCATCTTCTATCTTTTACAAACGGAGTAAGGGACACACACATGCTTTAATACATTCAAACATACTAACATACACAGAGTAGTATGTAAGTTCCCATATCCGGGGACATGGACACGTCAAAAACATTCACATTAATTGGCATATCAGTAACACACACATAAGTGACACACTTTCTCATTAACTGGAACATACACGAGAACACACACTTGTATTCACACCCACATATACATTTACAGATACACAATACAAACACACACTTACATATACAGATAAATAGGTATTTATAGACAACACGCAAGCACATACAAATTCACAAACAAAGGCACATGCACAGTTACATACACACAACACACACAGACACACACATCAACATTCAAAGACACAACATCATGCACCCTAGTTCCTCACATACACACACACCATCATGCACTCACGAAGGCATCCACACAAACTTTGACTCCACCTTCCTTCCTACACTCCTCAAAATTGCCTAGGAAACCATTAATATGTGAGTGTGCAAAGTGTGACCAAAGTGATGTGGAAAGTAATCTGCAGAGTTAGCGGTGAGAAGATTTTCCGGTGGATTTAATTCAGTTGTTAATTTTTCTGTCACCCTTGACTGACTTCGCGGACGATTTTGTTCCAACTCCTGGTGTGATATTATGATAAAACTTACTTTGGACACCAAAACCGTTCCAAATCTCATTTCCTCAACTCTTTCCTCCCACAAGTTCACCACACTACAAGTACACGTTAGTACTTATAGAAAGATTGGCTAAAAGTTCTGTCCGTTTGCCTTTACATATACAGAGAGTGACGTGAAATGGCTGCATTATTAATAGTAATGATCTCTAACTTCGTCCCGGAAGGATAACATGTGGAAACATTTGGAAAACTCTACTAATTAAATGTCAATATCTCAAAAGAACACTTCATCATGGAACGCGGAGAGTTTCCGAGTCCACCTATAACTATCGGAAATGGCTCTGAGTCCCGAGCGTCACGGCAGTCCACACAAGGGTGTTAGGACATAAACAAGAATAAAACATGACATTCGCTACATAAAGCCATTACCTCCTCAACTGACAACCTTCCCAGACACGAGGGATATTTTGGTAACTTGACGGAGCACTCAACAGTCACGTCGAAAGGAAACAAGAGAGTTCATATGTCCAACAAACTGCAGGAGCTCCGTTCCGAATGGACAGGGCACAGGTTCGTCCCAGAATGAGTTAGCAATAGTTGCGCTAACACAGCTGCACACGTACGAACACGCACTGTGAAAACCTTCCGATTCCAGTTATTTTACTCACTGTGTCACCCTGTCAAGGATGCTGAAACTGCTTCTCACCGGAACACTCCGCATACCCAATTGATTTGGAGTCGTACGTAGCAGGAGGGGGAAATTCCGGGAGAGAAAGTGAGAGAGTGCTAACAGGTTGTCGGTTCAACGTTGGAGTAAAGCCTTTCACCACTTACTGCCTCCTCCTCGCGGAACAAGTCAAGAGTTGAGAGGAGCTTTGATGTATGTTACCTCCCTTCGACCGTCACCACTGCTAGAATCACACTGTTCCAACTTCTGCTCAGCTCTTCCCTTACTTTCTCACAGCGCAGAGTATTCCAGGCGCCCTGTTCACTCTGGTTTCCGAACACTCCGCCGTTCCGTCAGCGGGAGGAGATGGTGGCGGTAAAAGCGCTACTTGCCAGCCCCTCGAGAGACCCCTTTCCAACTGTTGCCCAACAATAATACCCTATCCTAAATTTGGCTATAAGCCGTCTAGCTACTTCTTCGGCTCACGGTGAAGGAAAAGAGGGGGTTGCTGGAGGCTGAAAAAATTCAGAATACGAAATCCCATGAAATATTTGAATAGGGTTCCCGCGCACGAAACATGGCGGCACGAGTGCCAGGTCCGTATTTCATTTCCGTTTCCAATGGCTCCAGCTTGCCCATTACAACTTGTAACGGCAATGAATCTCTATTCCACATCCCTCACCATGCCCAGGAATCTCTCTCAAACACGGCTCGTCCACTCAGCCTCAAGAAAGTCCTTGGTAAAATTTTCCGCGTCGTTGCCTTTATACTGTGTCCATGAGCCCTCCGCCAGGAGTGTCTGACGCGGCCACTCCTGCACCCCCGCAATGAGTTGTAAACATTGGGGGAAAACACCCACCTTCACACCCACCGAGCTCTAACTTCCGGTTCTCCCTTCCTATAGTTTGGAAATTCTATAGATAAAAGTCACAGTACAGTCCCCCTGTTAGGGCTCCGGTTAATACGGTAACATGGTTCAAATGGCCAATTTTATTTTTCCCTGTACATCTTGTATCGTGCATTTTTCAAAGCTTTAAACGGCTTTTGCTTGTAACGCTCACATCTCCAGTTTCCATTCGAGACCATTGTAAACAGATTCTACTCTATCATGGAGCAAAGTCCCCCACGACGCTCGCTAAAGTGGAGCAGGAGGGTCAATATTGGCTCTGTGTACTCATGGACCCATCTGAGAGTGACTACAGCGACGGTGTTACCAGTGGGTAGTGCTATGTGGAATTACAAATAGAATAGACACAAGGACGCTGCCTCCTCTGCTACTCCTCACGGTGGTGTAAAGATCTGTAATAACATTAATCTCTGTAGTTGTAATGAAGCTCCTCGGTTTAAATAGGAGTCGGTAGATCACGCATGTCACGCGCCATGCGGGACGGAGGCTCAGCAGTTAGACAGACAGTTTGTACTCAAGATGGAATTTAATTTCAGATTAATTCATCCTTCCGGCTAGATTTCCTCGCCACCTCGTCCTAATCTCCTTGGAGCGGGAACAGGAGAGAGGCTGGTGCGTGAGTTGTGTGCCGTTCTGCTCGTAGCCCGGCTAACTTTACTCGTCTATCAACACTCCTCCCTCCATCGTCATAGAGTTTTTCCCCCGGCGGTCATTAAGTTTATGAGTTAAAGTCATCCAGTTGACGGAAGATGAGGGTGATAGAGGTTAAATTAGACGGACCTTGTCTTCATGTGATTACAACTCTCATTTAGTAAGTAATATGAAGGGGAACCCACTAGCGTTCTCCGGACATCATGAGGTCAGGTAAGTGTCGTGCTAGCTGTTTGCTCTGTAGAGGCCATTTAACCGGAGTCTACCCAGGATGAGATGGCGAGTGTGTGTATGCATTCGTCTGCGGCACCCAAAAGCTTACGTAAGTGATGGCATACTAGGCTCCATCATTTCCACTCAATAGCCCCTCACGGAAATCTCCTAATTCCCTTTAAAGTGGTCTGCTCTTTCTCCCTCACTAGGTTCTCTCTTATCATGGACTCACGGTTTAGCACAAAAAGCGTCATATGGAGGCTCCAGATAGCGCGGACGTGCGGGTCGGCTTCACTAACAGGCCTATGCCGTGAAGTGGGAGTTTGAAACCTCGGATTTTGAGACGCGAAGGACGACAGATTAACAATTGGAAACTCTTTTGATAATCCAGAGAGCTTGTGGTCGGTAAATCTTCACAGTAAAGGGTCATACGAAGAACAGAAATGCCATATAGAGGCAGGTAAAGATAATCCCATAGGGATTGACCGCATCTATACATTAGATAATCTGTTGTCGAGAGAGAGATGATGATGGTTGTGTCCATCATTGACCCTGCTCATCCCCTCCAACTGTTATTATCAGTTGAGTCAGATAGAGATGAATGTGTGTAGATGCCGATTATTGGGACTGCTATGCTCCACTCTCATGACACTATCTCGGGAGGTCGGTCTGGATGGTGACAAATCACCTCCAAAGAGCAGGCGGGTAGGTTCCAGCCACGGAGACCCCATCATATTTCCTCTTCCATAAAATTTCTAGTAGATATTACAGTGACCTTCGCACTGCTGAAAAGGGTATAAAGATTTGGTATTTGTAAAACCATAGAGGTCCACAATGGAGGACGAAGGGATGGAAAGACCCCGAAATCGTGGCGCTACGATCCTGCGCTCCGATCACTCACAGTTACTCCCAACCGCTCACTCACTCCACCACTGGCTCACTCACTCAATTAACCAGACCTTTCCCCTAGAGACCCTGGACACGGGGATGATGGGATATAAATGGCGGGGGGTTAGCGCCTCTCAGTGGAAATTCCACCATCATGTTTGTACAAACACACGAGAGTCTGCTGGAAGCTCAAGGGGCAAAGTAATTCACTTAATTAGACGGAACAGACGGATCTGATCCGGAGGATTTCATAGCCTCCCTGTTTGTTCTGGCTTTTAGTGTGTCTCCCAGTGTCATTCTCGTCAGATGCTTTCCTAATGTGCCCAGTTTCACCCCATACAACATGCGGTCATCACCACATACGGGAAGGAGACCCCCTTCCCATTCTTGTACGAAGGGTGGCATTATATGGAAGGGTTATAAATTACTTGGCCACTTCTTTCCGCCAGTATTGAGGTCACATTTCCATTTAATCCCACATTGCAAACAAAGGGGAGAAATCCAGATGGCTATACATGAGCGGATTCGTTAAACTGATTGATCTCCCTTTTAGTGGGCGTATTATATATAGGAGGCCGTGGTCATATATGAGTAGAACTAGCCAGGAACAAGTGGAGTTGAACATCCCGTAAATAATCCGCTCACCACACACAAGAATTCCCGTCACTTTACTCGCTACATGGTCCACACTAGAACCCACCGTTTCCGCTTCCCCTCTCTTCCCTGGAATCGCAAAGTTATTCGGGTGAAGGGGTGCGCGGTGGGAAACCAAATTAATCCAGGATTGAGCTTGTTGCACGTTGACTGTCGGGGTACTTCCATCCACGTCCAATTCGTGTCCCCATCTACATCCCTCACTTATACTGGGTCGTATTCTCCCATAAGAAATCCCAGGTTTCGGAAAAGTGCACCTGATGCACTTACGTCACATACCTGTCCCTAGAAAACCCCTGAGAGTTATCCCTCGTGCTATGCATTGTGAGTTGAGCAATTTTTCCGACTCCGTTCCAATTCCAAATTGTATACGTTGAACGGGCAAATTCAATGTGAGTATTTACATGCATATCCTCGTTTCCTGGGTTTGTGGATGCTGTTCAGAGTCAGAGGTCGGTGAAGCGAATGTACTTCAATAAATTCTATGTCCAGTTTATCGAAAGTCTATTATGGAGTTCAGTTGATCGAAAGACAACTGCTCCAAGTGTAACTTGATCGCATCCCATTCGGCGAAATACTTTGCGTCACATGATCGAAACATCAGTGGGTCGAATCTTGGCTTGGTTGAATCGGCAGTTGGCCGAATCGTCACTTGGGCGAAACGTCAATTGATCAAAAACGATTCAAAACATGGTTACCCAACTGCAAACAGCCACACCTCAGTCTCGTTAGTGCTACATAATACGAAGTATTTCTGGTTGTTACCTTCACATAGTGCATGGCAAAAAACTACGGTTTCATACTACCTAATACAATATAAGTGCCCTGTGATGGCCATTATAAATTACAGATTGACTTCAAAATATTAAAAAGGGGGTTCATGAAACGTAAGAAATATACTGAGGCAAAAATATTAATTTTCAGAGAACTCGGCTTAGGAATACAACAATTTTAATTTTTTTCGACCAAATCCGCAAAATACCCTCAAGATTATGGTTTTATATGACTTAAAAATCCCAAAATCCTTCCCTCGACCACCTGGTGTAGCATTTGCTCGAAAAAGACAGCATTGGGTGCTACGAAAAGTAATCGCAGGAGATTGAAAAGTGGGCAAAAAATATTTGTATTTAATATCAAAATGCGTTACAAAATGAATACTTGCGTAAACTGCAAGCTACATTTGTCTCCAGAAGTAATGGTTTAAAAAACTGAGTGCCCCCTAATATTCGATCTTTTGACGATTCGCGAGGTTGGACTTTGAACCACATGTAATTCAGAATTTTGAATGGGGTAGTGACAAAGTGCCGTTTCGATAATGAGGCGATTCGGCGAACAAAATTAGCGCAACAGTCGTAAAAAAATTCTTCAGTAAGCTGTCTTTCAATGCACTAGATATTCGAGAAATTGATGCATAAGCTATACCTTGTGGCAATCCGAATGATGTTGACTGTTGACCAGCATACACGGTCTTACTGAACTGAAGAAAGCTGAGGTGGCTCACCCGCTCATAATTTAAAGTAGAAGAGGGTGGGGTACGTGGATTTCCAGTGAAAACACTTGAATAAAGTAATACAATGAACCCTCTCAAAAACACAGAATCATGAAATTGTCGTTGTTGGAAATTGTTTGTTGCTGCCATTTGGAAATGGTTTACTTTAAAGTTTGAATGCGTTCGAAAATTTTAATTCGGCATGATGTTATCTTGGAGCATACTCGTGGTGAACATGTCTACTTCAAATTTTTTAATTGCCATTCTCATAAAAAATATCTCCAGTAAGATGATGATGGCTACTGATCATAGTAATAATATTTTATCATATTTGAGACTTTATTGTTAAATTCATTCAGCATAAATGGCAGGTTCCAAGCAGTAACAATATTTACAAGGTATTCTTCAATTTGGTAATTTTTTGTGAAGCCTGCTTGACCGTGAGTTTAGTATGACAAGTTCTTTTCAGGTATGTATTAGGGCGTGCCTTTGGCTACGCTGTTTTAGTTACGGTAGCGGTAGCGATAGCGAGTAAATCGCTATTCGCTACCAAATTCTGGTAGCGAATTAAATTAGCTACCGCTACCATACTCCGCGAAAACCGCTACCACCGCCGGTAGCGAATTTTTAAAATCGTATTCTCGGGATGCTGTTCGACGGAGCGGATGAA
>WJFA01000618.1:0-32655 GCA_009870155.1 Pseudobourletiella spinata
GATGGATATAGGTGGCTTATCGAGTTGTTCACCCAGCTCACCCAATGCTGAGGGTGCGACCACTTATACCATGCTCGTTTGTCTCGCTGTATACAAACGTCACCAACGTAAACTGTAAACACCTCCGAGTACTCCCTGCTCCACTGTATACGCATTTCAACATGGAATACCCCATGCACCAGGAAGTATTGAGGTGTAGGCGCAATCTGGGGTCCGGTGGTGCTGTGGCAGTGTGACTGCCACGAATCCTGTTGGCTTCGTAATGTAATGAGCGTAGAGTAAGGAGCGGGAAAAGGATTAGTGTAAGACAATAGGTTAAGCTTAGACTAAGAAATAGAGTAAGGTAATTGGGGAGTCGGAGTCCAGCCGTGAGAGAGTGAACAGTGTAAATAAAGCTCTACCTCGTTATATATATATTGCATACATAAACAGTGTAAGGTGTACTCATTCTCAAGTTACCCCTCCGAACTTACTTATTAAATAGTGTCATAGTGGATCCATACATCGTGATCCCATTTAGTTAATTAACAGTTCGCATCATTCTCTCATAAACTTTATCATAAATCCGACTCCCGGCCCAACTGACACCAGCTACGGCGGTACTTCTTGCTAGCCACCGAGTCGCCACCTCTGACTACGCAGCCCGGGAAGGAAGGAAGAGCCAACCGATCCACACATCAATACAACTCAACGTTACAGTGCAATGCATAGACGCCACGTGTTACTATGCTTGACGTGAAGACTCCATCTAGGGTCCGCTGGGGCAACGCATACACGAATCGTGTTCGTATGATGTAGGTGTAGGCGCCATCTACGGTCCGCTGGTGCAATGCATAGACGACACGTGGTCGTATGATGAAGGTATAGGCGCCATCTAGAATCCGTTGGTGTAATACTGAAGGTATAGCGACGTATTACCATGCTTAAGGTGTAGGGGTTCTTTGGAGCAAGTTGACGCGGAAGGTTGCGGCTAAAGAAGCAGGAGTAATGGTTTTGTCATATACACGCATGATGGTACATATATAGCGTAAGACGTAACACAATGGTTTTTGAAGGTGCATACTTGCGGAGGCTTACGGCAGTGACGTCATCCGTGAGCAGAGGGAAAAAATTATTAAAAAGAACGTTGGCGCATATAGTAGAGATTATAATATTTCGCACTGCATTTCAGCATTTGGTCCATTTTCGGGGGGATATGAAATATACTATGGTTCAGCAGCGAATCGCGCATAACTCACAAAATCGTTATGAGCACTTCGCTGCAGGTCCACCGAACCATTCTTAATGGAAACTTCTAAGGTCCCACGGTGAAACCCAAGTAACTCACGAACGCGCACACCTATTCGAGCAATTGTGGTGATAAAAGATAGAGAATTAAATTCTGTAGGATGTCAACTCAGGATATTTTGGTATGTAGTGTATTTTATTTTAAAATTTGAAAAAAAACTGGACATTTTGACCAGTCTAAAGAAATTTAAATTTTAGCTTTGTAGAATTTCGGTATGGATTTTTGAAGAAACGATTCGAGCTTTTATAAAATCCACAGAATTTAATGTAATGTCGTTTAAATCTAAAATGACTCGAATCGGTCAACGAGTTCGCGAGTTATGCGCGATTCGCGGCTGAACCTCAGAATATTTCGTATTTCCCGCCAGAATTGACCGGTGCTGAGATGCAGTGAGAAACATTAATTAACCGAGGGAGCATCACATACTCGGCGTGAGTCGAAAATCGAACGGCATGATGAACTAACCTCTCCATTTTGCTATGACATAGCTCTGCGTATTTATTTTTTTGTCATGTTGTGTTGTGGACTACAGTCATGGTAATCATTAGGAGTAAAAAAAACTGGGAATTCCATAAAGTGGGGCTCAATAAAGAGACCATTCGGTAAATCTACCATTCGATACAGTGAACGTTCGGTAAAGAGATGGGTTCTGTAAAGTGATCATTCATTAATGCTCGTTGAAGTGGCGATTCGGTATGGCGATGGCTGGAGAAACTGCCTCTCGTGGATCTGTCTTTCGATTATTTGGATTCGATCAACAACGTTCGTCTCGAGAAACTCGCTTTCGAGCAACTGGATTCGGTAAACCATCTTTGGACCAACTGGATATTCGAGAAACGGACGTACAATCGCGACGTGGACCCAAAAAAGCCACTCCACACAAACGACGGAAATCCAGGAAGGAAATCTCGACTTTTTCAACGCTTGCTTTTCTTCTCTTGTTGAGCAAGTATGTGTACTAAGTGGTCGGTCAATGTGTTGAGGACACATGATTTGATTGAGAGCAGTTCCATTCAGCTATTGAAATTAAATACGTTCCATAAATTATCAAGTCACGCAAGGTTCGCAGTGCATTGTGAGAACATCCGGTATTATTTTAAAAAAATCATTCCCTAAGCTTCGCTACGTATATGACAGAGCTTAAATAAGATATAGCACAAGCCCCACAATAAACTGATTGTTCCGCAAAGAATGCTGCTTGGATTTTAACAACCATGTCCCCCAAGTATTTGGCATGAATTTAGAATGAAGACTTGGCTTTAAATATTTTTCGTGACATCATTTGACGAGTGACTCGTTCAAGCCCACATGTATCCCATCGGCCTTCCGCCACCACCATTCCAACTTTTATTCAATGAAACACACGATCCGCACTTTTGCGAATCACCACTGTTCAGCTCATTAAATGATGAGAGAGTGGAGAAAATAGGAATAATGGTTAATGACTTGGACGTTAGAGCTGAGCGAGTCAACTTTTCTGATACAGTGAGCTGACACTTCGACTTCGATGTGTGCCAATATCCCACCACCTGTATTTGCCCCTTCGGAAAGATGAGCTTGGACGAAACTGTTACCGCCAGCGTGCTGTAAACAAGAAAACGATAACGGAGTTTATCTCGTCAGAAATGAAAGTTGTGTTAGTGTGGCGAGTGCTACTTGAAATCCATCATGGCGTCTTGCCGGCAATAGTCCTGGCCGTATTGCTTGTGAGGGGAACTCAAGGAGTCCAGGAGTACCCGAAAGTGAGCATACTCAAGTGGCTAACAGCTGAGAGTCCCGACTGGGAGTATGATAAGTTGAGTGATGAATCTATCAAAGTGAAGGAGCAGGAGAAGGAGACGGTGTACACGGTTTCACAGCACTTGGTGGCCCTCGCTATTGTCTGCAATGCTTCCTATCCTGTCCAGTGGATCTTCAATCATTTTGATGTAAGATACGAGAAGAAGAACAACCGTGAACTCATATTATTATCAATTTTTGTTACTGAATCTTTCCTCTCCTCGCCCTGAAATCCTAGTGTGCAATCAAATGTCGGTGTCTTAGAATGATAATATGTGTACCCGACCCTCACAACTGGAGCGAATGATCTTTTTCTGGTGAAGTAATGCCTGGTTTGGTTTCCAGAGGGTTGGCATGTACAACGTGCGCATCCGAACCTACAGAGATGCGGAAGATATCAATAATCCCAAGACATTCAAATTTTCCGCAGTCATGGAAATGTATGCGGACGGTAATCGGCTTACAGGCGGCTACAGTTGTCAGAGCACTTCTTCCGAGCGGATTCAAAACAATATTTATATCTACTGGCCCGGTAAGCAGCATGCCACACACAAATATTTCAGCTGTAAATTCCATATTCCAAAGATTTAGGGAAAATACTATCCTGCACATAGGAAACTCCCCCCCTTACTTCGTACACGCCGGTCAGACACTAACAATAAAGTCAGAAGATAACAAAACGATGATACTGCCGTGCGTCGTTTCGTCACCGGATGTTCCTGTTGCTCTCTACAAGCAGACCGCAGGAGACTACTTGATTGAGCCAGATAGTCCCTATATAAACTGGGATCCTCAGATCGGTTTCAGTTTGAACATGCAGCAGATGGACGATCCTTTTGGAAATTACAAATGTATTATCGATGGGGGTGATGATGAGGATGACTTTGTTTTAATGGCATCTGTTCCCGGTACTTTATTCACAATAGTGTCAATAATTTAACTTTGTTTCCATTTGTTTTTCGCTGTGAGAATGAAATGAACTATAACGTTTTCATGAAATATTCCCGCAGGGATGGAGTCTAAAAAGATAAACAATGTACTCCAAGGGAACGCAACATTTTACTTCGATCCGATCTCCCGTCAGATCCGATGTTGTTCTACGAGTGCAAAACCCCCGAACATGCGCAACATGTACTGTGAAGATGCCGTGACGTGTAAAATGAAGGAGCAATATGTTCTACAGGTTGATGCTGCTGTTGCAACGTCGAGGGTTTGTTAACATGGTGGATCTGTATCTCATTCATTTCTTCATTACAGAATGGTAATAATGGGATCAAGTATCGTAACAGCAGCTGCACAGCCGACAGGGTGTACTACAGGGACTCCGGAGTCTTCCGATGCAAAGGTGATGGAATCGACATCGTCCGCCACTTTTTCTCAGGCTACACCCCCAGTAAGGAGAATGAAACTGCACCTGTATGTAAGTCAGTGTTGATAACGCCAAATGTGATAACGACATTATGAGCAAGTTTGACTGCTAAACGCTGTGGTATCATTATTGAAAAGAAGTTGTCTAAGCCTGAGTTTTGTGAAACTAGATTTCAACTGGAACGATGCAGATCCGACGAAACTGATGGAAATTGTGTCACACTTTCGGATTCCCGGAGGGAAAATCTACTCAAATCAGACGTTTTATATATCTTGTGACTCTTCCTACTACTACTTTTCCGAGGGTATTCACTGGCAATTGACATGGAGAAACCAGACGACACAATTCTTAAACGGTGACCTATAACAACAAATAAACACTTTTAGTTGGGGTGTGGTAACTATACGGAACTGTTTTCAATCACAGAGAATTACACAGCGTATCAGGGAACTTACCGGCGATCAGAGATGATGCATACCATCAAGTTGGTTGGGGACGTGGAAATGGAGTCGCTGACTTGCTACGCTCCCGTGTGGAACACCACCGATTGGGTTAAGAAAAAGTATCCGCTAGAAATATACCGTATGCTGCACATTGATACAAAATAGGGACAACTAGGGCATTAATTACCTGATTTTACGTAAAGCTCCTTACTCATTATTTTCAGAGTCAGCACCGCCGGTTATCTCCGGTTCGATCTTGGAGGTGGTTACGTGGAAGCTTAACGAAACTAATCAGTCGATCCTTTGTAATACCGACGGGGGGAAGCCGGCTCCTATCATTCGTTGGAAACGAAATAATAGGGTAAGTGCCTATCCGCAGGGTGATTCCCTCTTACATAGAAACTACAGAACGTGACTAATTTGCACTAACAGGTCGTCTTGAATGACACTAACCTGACGGTTCAGCGAAGCACAGGCTCGTCCACAATAACATTCAAGCGCGTCAACCACGACACTCAAGGGGAGTACAAATGCGTAGCAGGCAATGTGGCGGGAAGGGTGGAGAAAACAGTGCGGGTAATAGTAGAAAGTAAGTCCGTAATGATGATGAGTGGGAGACGTGGCATTAGTCTATCCGTGCTCATGGGAACTTATATCTTGTATTCCACAGTCCCCTCATACTCGTCCGCTGGAACAGTCACTTATGTCATTGTTATATTCGTTATTCTCGGGCTGGGCGGCGGGATCGGTTTCCTAGTCTGGAAAATGAAGCTGCAGAAAAAGATTATTGACCACCTTGCTGGAGTAGTTTTTCGTGACATGTCTGGTGGCCAGAATGGACAAGCTGGGAGTCGCGCATGATTGGTCATTTTATGTAAAAATAAAAGGAGTGCGGATTTCTCCAATTGAATTCAGGCTGGGATCGTATAGTGTTATTAGAGCTCGATTCATACACGGCGCTCACCGATATTTTTCCATGTAAATATCTTAAAAAAGAAATTTATATGCAGTGGAGCTAAAGTTCTACAAATATGTTTGCAGCTTGTTAGTTCCAGAATTGCTACGGTATCTATTATGGAGTGCATTTTACTCAGCAATGCTAACTGCTCGAAGCCAAGATGTCAAATGAGATTGAAAACGGTAACCATCTGGGGGAGCGAGATCGTATCATATCTGGCTTGCGACGATGAATCATAGGATACATATGCACAATATTCAGAATTATTCTCCTTCGCCCCCGTTAGAACGAAAAGGGACCAAGTTATTGTCACGTGACGGACGAGGCATCGGCTAATTAGCGATAACTTTTTAACCCAAATAAAGCAAGTCAATTTAAATAGGAACGACTCTCAATATCGGACATGATATACAGGGGTCGGAGAGCCCATTTACATACATCCCTCCGTACACGATTATCCTATATAATGTATGAAAGGTTAGTCTGCTCAGCAGAAACAGCAATTTATGCCGCTAGCATTTCCTTCCAGTCTCCCACAAGAGTCTCTCCTAGTCACCACGTTCCTGAGACTTGACAGGAAAAATCTTTAAATCACACAAATAAAGACATCAAGTAATATTTCAAGCACACTTGCACCGCAAAACGCCTATAGGGATCCGCGGATTGTTTGGAAGACATCATTATACGAGGAGGAAAAATCCGTGGGATTTACTGCAGCAAGTTTATCTCAGCAGTCCAGCTGTATTTAGTGCAGTGATTCCCTCTCTAATAGGTGGTCCTGGAATTACTAGAAAAGCTTAAGGGAGAAATTCGTACACATAGTTGTTAAAGTGTACAACCTCCGGTTTCACTAGTGGCCCAATGAGGAATCCAAGACTCGACCCTCCAAATCCAGATGACATCCTCAAACCCCTCCAGCTTAACTTCGCAAAAAAAGTTGCAATCGGCTCTGGTCATGTGCTCAACGATCTCGTCGGGGGCCTCTGGTTCAGCTATTTTCTCATTTACTTTCAAAATGTGATCAAAATCTCCCCGGCGTCTGCAGGTTATCTCATGCTTCTCGGCCAAGTACGTCACAGAATCATTGAGTACATTAAAACAGTTTATTTTGGAGCTGAGAGCCTCTTAAACATCGTCCGTATCAATTTAATCTCCTTAATGTCGTCTCCACACTGTCCTGTGGTAACCTTGTGAATCATCCTATGCAGACTGAATCCATAATGTTTTCCATCATTCATCTGCTCCATTCAAACCTCATAAAGTATTCATCCTTGGACAGCGGAATAATCACTTCTTTGATTTAGAGCAGTGTTGTGATGTACGGAGGGTTACTACTCTATATTAGTTTCTGATGTGGTTTTCCAGGCGGCTGACGCCATAGCTACACCTCTCATAGGCTATGAGGCGGATCGGCCCTTGTTCTTCTGTAAAAATTACGGGAGATGCAAAGCATGGCATCTCGTCGGTAAACCCTTAAATGAGAATAATAAGTAGCCATTTTATCATTATTCTACAAGAATAAGTATTAGCACATCCAAAGGAAATAATCAAAGTACATATCCCTTTCAGGTGCCATTCTCGTCGCAATCTCCTCCCCGTTCTGTTTCGTGTCATGCCTCGGATGTGGGAATGCGGATGACTTCGCCAAAATGATTTACTTCAGTCCCTTTGTCGTCATTTGTCAAATAGGATGGGCGGCTAATCAAATTGCTCACCTTGCCCTCATTCCAAAAATGAGCCCTGATGAGCTGGTCCGCACAGAAATCATCGCCATACGGTAATGACACAAATCCTGAGAGAAGACTAAGCTGTCATTACTCGCTCCACTTCTCTATAAAACCATGTAGGCCCTTGCAGTAACCATGACAACCATTGAAAACCGCAGATACGCCTTCACTGTCGCTTCGAATATTACGGTCTTTGTTCTTGCCTACCTAATACTGGGTGCGAGTGAGGATGTCGGACCGGAAGATTCCTTGAAATTTACGGTAAGTTTACTGACCCACACATCAGGTACTGAGTACTGCTTTCGTACTTTATATGGTTGATCCGTCTGCAGGAAATAGCTATGATATCCATGCTGATTGGTGTGGTGGCAACTTTCCTCTTCCATGTGACGGTGACGGAAAAGTCGGACACGACGGTGAAGCGCTCGGTCGCCTTCCTAAATTCATTGCCGTCCTTGGATACGCGTCGTATGTCCATCGCGGAGTCTCTCCAATGTTCTACGACGGGGCTGAACCCTTCTTTCAACTACCGTCGTCGCCGTTCAACATTCGGAAAGTACAGCGAGGAGGCCCGACAAGCACTTCTCCATAGAAACAGTATGGCGGCCGCTCATGCACCAATACCTGATCATGAGATCTCGTTTCATTTGCAATCTGGCACGCACTACGGCTCCATCACTTCCAATGCCCACCCGAATACCTCTAATTCAGTTTTGGGCAAACTGCAGAATAGTCTTCAAGTTATTAATCAGAGCGTGATTACTCTGCGGCCCACGAATCCCCTGAGCACGACCTGGCTTAGCCTGGGTCGGGAAACGATGTCGGTGAAGGAGTGGATGACTATGTTACAATTTTATGTGGTAAGTGCAACAAAATTGCAGTTTAACCTCTAGGAGTAATGAGAGTGGAACTGGCGGAATATGAACTTTTGATTTTTCAGGTCGGGATAATTTACATGTTAACTCGCATCAATGTCAACGTGACCCAGGTCTACTTGCCCCTGTACCTTCAGAAGTCACTGAAACTCTCGATGGACACTTTGTCTACCGTACCATTGACAATGTATCTGGCTGGCTTAATTGTTACAACTTTTGTGAAACAAATGAACAAGTATGTTGGGCGGCAACTAAGTTTAGTAATCGGAGCCATCCCGTGCATCATTGGGTCGGCTTTCGTTGCCTTTATGGACTGGGACACGGAGCCTTTTATGAAGACCTACATGATCTACGTCGTCGCCGTTATGCTGGGTAACTACAATTTATCCTTAATTTCTGAATATCTTCTCAGCGGAATCCATAGCGTGTGTACAAGGCACTGACAATTTTTCCTTTTATTAACAAAGCTTCACATACTCCAAGGAATGTGCCCTCTTCCGTCGCTCTCAACTCCCCATGGCATTGTCCAAGCTTATCATCGCATGTCATTTACTCCGATACTGATTCGATTATTAATGATTTTAAACTCGTCGCTCTCAAACGTTTACAGAGTCATACAACTATTTTACCTATATCTCATAATTACAAGGGCTTACAGTTTTTCACCCCGGGGCGGAGGGGCAGACCTACATGCCATAATTTTTACACATACACAGTTCCATAACACCCATCCTCTTACGCATAAATGTTTACCTGGATACCGACATAATGATCCCAATCTGGATAAAAATAGCTGCGCATCCTGCCAAACACGGTTGAACGAGTCCCTCACGCAATAATTTGTTAACAAACACAATGAGTTACATAACATTAAACGGCAACAATATTAATACATATGTAATAACAACCTTTCCCAGCTGACAAATGGTGAACCATTAATTTTCTTATTAAAGTTTTACAATAATAATATACAATAATAGTATGCTAGGCACATGGTGAAACAAACAAATTATTGTATGACTTTTGAGCTTAAATAACTATAGCTTTCAAAGCGTCTCAAATCTCACCCTGCACCTGCCCATGATTTCCAACAATATGGCAGGCAGGCCATTATTATTTTAGCTACAACTGCATTACTGTCTTAACAGAATATGGCGGGTAAAAACTGTTACAGTCGTTACTATATCGACTGTCTTCATCATGTGTTATACTTGTTATTACACACTCACACCGGTTAGGCAGGTGGGTAGAAGGAGGTCGCATTTAATACAAGCGGAATAGGAAGAAAGATACAACTTAGCATATAAAAATCGTTTACGACTCTCTTGCATTTTGTATTCAAGTTTTAGCTCGAGTGCAATTGCGCATCGTACCGTTGCGCTATGAGCACCATCAAATGCGGAAACAATACTAATGCTTAATTCACAATCAATTGGAATGACAGGGGCCGGGGGCACAGCAATGTTGGTAACGTCTCTATCAATATGTGCGGATTTAATTGGCGCGAACGTGGAAAGCGGGGCCTTCGTCTACGGTGCTATGAGCTTCAACGATAAATTATCCTGTGGTCTAGTCATTGGCCTCATTAGCTACCTCGCACCCTGCCAGTAAGAATACCTACACATACGGGTTTGATAATCCAGTGAAGGAAAATATATGGTAAGGTTGATACCTCTGATCGTTCTTTCCAGGGATACAGCAGCATGTGACTACGTATCCCAAGCCGCTTTCTACCGCAATTCCCTGGCGATAGTATGTGGAGGTAGGAAAAGTTTTTTTTGCTATAAAACTCGTTGGTAGATTTTCCTCAGCCCGAAGCAGTTACAACTGATTTCATTTATAGGTACAGCAATATTGGGCATCATCGGCGTCATTATCTTAACCATCAAGATTTATCTACAAAACCGCGGGAGGTTCTAAGAGTCGCAGCAATGTCGAACGACCCCGATTTTAACGCATGCACATTATTTTATAATAATAATAATATTTACGAGCTGTTTTCCACACATTTTACAACCTGACATTCTTCAAGCGCCAAAAAGCAAGCTGTCACAGTTCTTTCGAATAAATGTCGTCTTTTAAAGCAATTGATTAGAATGACAAAAGAGAGGTGATAAATATTGTTAACATTGATGTCAACAAAAGCTACACATACATATGGCTAATGTCTGGTTATGATGCTACACGGAAAAAAAGGGTGTGGATGTCTGCAAACTGAGGGAACACTGCCGTTTCGTGGACTTCAGTTCGCAAGGTAAAATTAGATAATACTTAAAGCTAGTATGGTTAACATTGGGCAAATAATTATCACTATGATGAATGAGAGTAGGCTGTGTTTGTGTATCCACCGGAATAGATGGACGAGTTGGACTCGGAGGAATGCTTGGCTGAGTTGCGTCTTCGCAGACACAGTACGAAGATGAGAATTATGACAGCAATCATGAGGAAAAGACCAGAAAATGCTATGGCAAGGGCAAAGTCTCGTTGGTTGAAGCAGAGGACCTCCCCATCGTGCTCTTTCTGCTTCAATATGTCCGCTGCCTCCGCAGCAGCTTCATTCTCGGCCGCCTCGTTCACCCACAGTACGTTGTAAACCTATTTGGAAAACTCTCAAATTAGCCCAAGAAGACTTTTCAAAATGCACGATTCACCTCCTTTGATGAACTAACCTCAATAGTTGCCGGTTGATCGCCTTCATCAAGACTTGCATCACGTCGTTTCCGCAAATTCGTCTTCCCGTTACAAATTGGAGGGTGGCAGTGTTTGCATACCCGGACGCTGCAAGTGTAGTACACGCTGGGCGAGTAAGGGAACTTGTGAGCCAAGAACTCTACGCTGGCGGAATTGCCGGTCTTGTCATATACGAAAGACCCCATGATTTCGGAATCGACAGGGCAACCGTCCGCATTAACCAGGGTCTCCTCGGTCCATCCCAATCCGTCCCGAACTTTACAGTTCGTTACTACGAATGGTAACCTGAAATACAAGCAAAATTTTCATCTGGGTCAAGACCTTCACACATTTTTACCACGTATTACTTTCGACAAGTATGCTTCATCAATGACAGACCAAAAGTTTGGGATAGCCTCGATTTGTGAGCCCACAAGTAGTCGAGCTCAATGTCCTGAACTGGTGGCCCGTGCGCAGTATTTTGGCGATGAAAAAAATGCTTTTTCACTTTCATCAAAACGGTAAACACATGTATTCATCCACATCCGTTCTGTCATGATGCTGAATAATTCTGTCACCGCATCACTAGCTAATCCAACATAAATAATTTTTCACCATTCACTCCGAGTAGTAGAAACTTAAACATAACAACAAACATGTTTTCAAAGGTAGACACACAAGGTTGTAATTTTTACCGAGAACCGCTAAAATAATTCAGCCGTGATCCCAGTCATACTTGAGAAATATTGCATACGGGTACCCACAAAATTTTCAAAAATGGTTAAATCAACTACTGAAAGAACATTTGTTTATGCTCGACCTCGAAGAATGGTTACGAAAACTCGACAGAATGAGGAAAACGAGTGAGAAGTAAGTAAACAGTGTTCACAAACTAGGTCACCTTCGCCCAATTATTTTTTAAACTGAGATGCAAACTCCCGTTCCCGTTCACAGCGATGACGACTTTCCTACATAATTCGTTATTTTATTTTTACCAAGATTCCTGCGAAGGGAAACAGGGCTCGGTAAATTCGGCAAGCCTGACTAAACCGACCGAGGATTGGAACAAATCCGAGTACAAGCCCACGAATTTAAAATGTGGCTCCCGTACTTCCGAGTGTAATGTTTGGCAAAGCGAGTATAACCGTAGTTATCGCTTTATTCGATTATCTTCACTTCCTGCGGTCGCGAATGCATCGACCTCCTTCATTGTGTAAAATATTTAAATACCACCATGAGGTTTCACAATAGTTTTCTTCATTGCTAAATGCGGAAGAGGGTGTCCAACAATATACACCGTTTCGCACTTCAGAGGGAGGAAACCTGCGTTCCAATTACCGGTACACACTAAAATTGTGACCCATCAATTCAGAAATAGTTTTTAAGCAGTGCATTCATGCCGTGAACTTTGGTACATGGTCCCCTCTTCCAATAATGTAGCATAGGAGTCGGAAATAGTGTAAGGGCCGCCCTACATTAAATGCAAAATTGAAATTTGATGTTATTAAAAGTTCTACCCACCCTTATATTTTTCTGAGCCATTGGACGTACCGCTCATACAGTTTTATTACTGCAGTAACTCGGTATAGCTACGTACTTTATCCCTCCCTGCAAGGGTTTATGATATTTCCCCCTGAAAATGATATGAAAAATCCTTGCCTTTCAATAATCCGATTCCCTTCACCCTCTGTTATTACGCGTCCCTAAGGACCGACACCTCATTCACTCCGCAAACTAACACTCACCTAGTTTTTGAACGTTCCCAAACGAAAACATCTGCACCCCTTTACCAATTCTAGGATCATATGTGCGTGTCCAGTTTTCCACGTCAAGCAACATATATGCGCAAAGGCAGAATAAATATTGCTGAGAATAATCTTGGAAGCTGAGCAAAGCAGTAAATCATCTGTAAAGTCGCACATCGTTCCCACATGCATTTTCCTGAGCATGACAACTAGGTAAACATTGGCCGTGTCCTTACACGCAGAAAAGCACAGTGTCGCAAATATGGATGCGAAGGTGTGAGCGAAATGTACCAAACCGATGTACGATGTTTGTCGTCATAACTTTCTAACGCTATTTTGGAGTCGACAGATGCCTCAAGAAAACCGAAATTGAGAGTGTGAATTAGTTTTTCTTAGGAAGTAAGGGGGAGCTTAAAGAGGGAGTAAACTATAACTAAAGGCGTTCCGAATCCCGTTAAAACTTCAGACGTATACCTGAATAGGTGTGCCGTAAATTGATAGATGACCCTGTCTTATTTTTCCTGCAAGATTTTTGCATAACAATATTTCCTAGTATGACCGGGGAGCGTGGGTGAACGGTGCCGTTGAGATAGAGACTGACTGCGTCCGTGTGGTCACAGTCAACCCACGCAGGCATTCGCCAAGAACAACTGAGGCCGTATACTTTTTGTGCATGATAATGATGCATTTCTTAAACGCCTTATCTTTCCATTCTAAAGAGTCTCTCGGCTTTTTTTGTTGCCAATAATTAGTGCCTAAGCCATATCTGTTAAAATTTGTAGGATTTTTGGTTCAAAAAAAGTCTACCAGCCAACGGCTAACTAAAGGTGTGACTTGGCGTAGTGAGACACTCGTTGTTCGTTATCGCAGGAGACACCTGTTAATCCTGCCACGACAACAATGTGAACTCTGACAGTAAATTATTGGGATCAGACTCTCACACGACAGCCCTGCAATCTTTTGAGGTGATCTCCATATGTCACTGCTACATTTTCGCTTACTGGACTTGGTTACTGCTCTTAACCTTGTCGATCTGACGACTAGACCATGCAAAGTTTAACTGTGATAGTCTTGGGGAATGACGGAGCTGTTTTGCGCCCGCTGCTTACTGATTAGTGATGTAATGGATCTTAAGGCTTCTGAATTTTTTCCATTCCAATATGATGGCTATTTGTTGCGAACAGCATCCATATGACATCATCATATCACACCTTGAACACTACTACCCTGAGAATAATGAGATAGCCCTGGTTTTAGCCAAGAGAATGAATTCAAACTGAGTTCCTGTTTGAATGCCACTGATTCAACAATGGTGAGTACTGTCTCAACTCCGTTCGTTGCAATATTGTAATGCTATTTGTTGCTTACTTGGTCGGATGTTCAAATGAGATGTTGAGCTTGAGAGGATCTCCAATTTTGACGTGTTCAGTCTTCAGCTCCTCCCCGTCCTTGTAAATGGTCATCTGTACGTTGATGTTATGCTTGTATTTGCACCTGATGTGGAAGCCCTGACCTTGTCCAGTAACGAGTTTAGGATGTGGTTCCAGAATGATGGTGTTGTAAAACTCCTCATTACTTCCTTCATTCAGTTTCATCGTGTTGCAAGATCTGAGGGGTAACCTGTACTCGATCCATTCTGCCTCCGTGTGATAGTACTCGGCGAGGCAGCTGCTATTCTTACTCAGACCCTGGGAAACAGACCAGCAATTAATTATGATGATCACATTTTGAAGCAAGTTACTTAGTATTCCCAAAAGCATCAGTTTAATTTTCAGCTTCCTTAAATCATTCTTATCAGCATCGTTCTTTTTATCTTTTCTCTCAGATTCTACGCTCCAGTCGTTATTGTGGAAGGAATGACAATGCCTTTGAGATTCGTATCTTTCCAGTTTAGTGCCACTTTACGAAGCATGACGTCACTGACGGTCATAACTCCGTTGTCACTACCTCATTCGAGGGTACGGATTCAACAGAAACTTCGGGATTTTATACACATTTTACTCTACGCCTTTACTCACTTGAGGATAGATCATGCCATTAAAATCCGGGTGTGGAGATTTGATGCGCACTTTGATCTCCGTAGCGGCGCAATTAATTTCGATGTCATTATTCGGAAGCGTGGGACTATCCGTGGTGGTTACATTTGTTACACTACTGCTGGTACTGATCCGGGTACTATTCTCTTCTCCAATGACTCCTCGTGACGTCACCAGCAGGATCTACGTTGCACAGGGAAACAATACGGAATTAAGATTGAGCTTGAAAAGATCCCGTTAATTCACACTTTTGTATTCTACTCGGATCCCGCACATCAGAAACAACAACAACAGCGGGAACAAAACAACTGCAACAACAGCACATCGGCTCACACCGTATCACTTGACACCACCAGCTCACATTTCTCCCGTGTCCATTTCCTCACTTACTTACCTTACACCACATACCCACAGACACATAAAAATTGAATCAACTTAATTTTCTGTGTATTTCTACGGAGTGGGGACACGGGAGAACGAGACGTTGTCAGAATATTTTTTGAAGATCCGGACCGAGATTTGACTAAGAACGTGGGGAATTTCTCAAAAATTCAACTCACCAAAAGAGAAGAAAATAATATGGCAGGTGCCATGACGGCGAAGAGACTTGGGGAACGACTAACGCTGCACTGTATGTGCAAAAATCTTGGTATGCATAAATCCCACCAGCACTTACGTAGCCAACTGCCTTCCTAATAACTATCTTTCCCTTTCACTTATTCTTAGCCAAAGCTTATGACGACCGAGGCTATGACAACCAGTACTTCGCCATCAACTCTGCCTGTTCCTCCGCGCGGTTGTTGGAATGGTGGGAAGACTAATAGGCAGCAACAACAACAATGGGACGTGGAAAATCCAACTTGTGAGCTTACACTGTTAGTTTGTTAGTTACTACTCTGACTGTACGGTGCTCAGGTGGTGACGACCACGTAAATTGTGCATAGCTGCACATACAACACAGGGCATTTCAAGAACTAAATGGTAAAATGGTCTGAGAGTAGTAACATATAGTTAGCCCAGCACACGCACACACACGCTCACATCCACACATGTGAGCACAAGCCGATATTGAAAGAACGAGTGTAAGACGGCACTAACAATAAAAGGAGGCACTCAGTTGTGTTGTTACGTTGACCTTGCGTCTCTTCCATAGTTTTACTCCCTTCCCTTGCCTTACACACCGGCATCATCCCTCCACCCAAGATGCTGTACTTGAGCTCAGGCTCTCTACCCCTGTGCATGCATATGTACGTCCCTGATATCTCAGACTGTTACCTTGCCAGTTGTTCACCGTTCTCATCCCATACTTACTACAGCCCACACTAGCCCTCAAGCTCAGCAGCAAATCCATTGAAAACGAACGACGGGCGTAATATGGTTTTTTGTCAATGCAATTTCTCTACAGCTTCCCCAACATCGCCATTCCTTGTACCTACCCTGGTAGTGTTCCTTGAGGAGTGGTAGACTCCCTTCAAATATGGAATTTCTGATGCACCTCTCAGATGTTGGGCATTCGTTAGCATTGTGTGCCTAACGTCGGTCTTCCTCAGGGCTTGATATTTTGAAGGCGACACAGGACAGAGCGAAGAATACCCGGTGAAAACTCACACGATCAGCCTCGGTCATACCTTAGAGGCCCAGCTCTGGCCACGAAGGGTGGCTCCACGAGCAGAAAATGAGCGCTTGAGGCATCAAAAATCTCATCCTGTTCTTCGTCGTTTTCGTCATCATAATGCAGTTACAGGTACCACTGCAGTGCTGATGGCTGCATATAGAAGAACACACACACACACATGTAGGAGTGTACACGGTACTACAGACAGCACATAAGGCTAAGTCCTATAGTCTGAGACACTCGACCATTTTTTTTACTCATACTCCGAGGTTCATACGTTCGTTCATCCTACGCATCCCTCACAAAGTAATTCCTTATGTACCATCCTATTACGTGGTACTTCAACCTTTATACCGGATTCGTGAAGAGTGCAACAACAGCAGCAGTGGTAGCAGCGGTGGTAGTAGTCATGGTTTGGTCATTGTCGACAAAGCTGCGTACGTTTGTGTGAGAGCCATGTGAATAAACAACCTTGTGAGAAAATTATGGGAAAATCTTCGTACATTTTATACGGTCGACGTGATCCTTGTCAATGAGCAATACCCATGTTGTCCACCGTGAATACATGCTAGTGGCAATAGAGGAATTTCTGCTCAGCTTGGATAGTCATTGTATAATATTGTCATGCGATTACGGTTTCAATTGATCCAACGTCCCAGCCACCAACCTACCTCCTCATACCATTCTTAGCCTCTCTCACTCTCTTACAGATAAAAGGCATCCGACTGTCTACACACCACCAGCTACATTGATCTCGTCATGATTTCCTTTTCTCATTCCTTATGTGGGGTGATGTCACACCTACTGAAATAACAAGGGAGCAGTAGTAACATAGAGCACAGGTGTTATTAGACCTTCAAACTTGGAATTCCATCTGGCCTTTTTGTCGCTCTTAAGGATCTCTGATGGCGATGATGACGACCACGTCAATAAGGATGATGATGGTGGTGGTGATCAGGCTGATGAACGTGGTGGTGGACTGGCGATGATGATGATTACTATTTTTATTACACGCGCACCGCGCGCGCACATATGTGCACTCCACTCAACTCGATTTTACTTTTTTTCCCACCCATTCCTGTCTTCCGAATAGATGTATATGGGGAAAATTTTTTGGACGCCCTGGCACAAAGTCATTACATTATTGTTTCCCATTAGGCCAGCAAAAAAAGTTTTGGGCGGAACATTTGACCAGTGAATATTATTGGGACCTCGGGACAATAATTGGAAATTTATGCGGGAATTATTGGAATTCCTATCACTGCAAAGACGACACAGCTCAACAGAGAACAAGAAGGAAGGAGTTAACCTCTCGTCTTTCACCTTACCCCCACAAGTCCCAAGTCCCAACCAACCTGTCCATATTCTTTGAGGCGAGACATAAAAATGAGACATTGTCAAAGGTTCAGAGGGAAAATCATTCCATCTCTGCTTGTCCATTATTATGGACAGGCAGGATCAAAGC
The DNA here is from genome assembly GCA_009870155.1 of Pseudobourletiella spinata. Lineage (NCBI taxonomy): Eukaryota > Metazoa > Arthropoda > Collembola > Symphypleona > Bourletiellidae > Pseudobourletiella > Pseudobourletiella spinata. Next base: position 17,971 of record WJFA01000618.1, read on the forward strand.
TTAGACATATCTGTGTGCCTACATGTGTATCTACCTGGGTTCAGGCTGGCAAAACCTCACTGGGAAAAGTGACTCTCGCAAACATTTGCATCATGTCGTGCCTACCCCATTGAAATCTCGCAAACGGGGGCAAGGTGAAATCTGATATTTCACGAAATGGTAAACACTGTGCAGAAATATTAAGAAACAAATTAAGCAATAATAAGCCGGGTATTTTATTTGTTTTCAAAATAAATTTCAAAACACCAGTTTTTTACAGAGCTTTGACAACTCGACGCACAAACTAAAGAACCCTTGGTGACCCAATGCCCAGATTCTAAACTCGCTTCGAAACTGTGTGTCAAACGTATTCATAAAATTACAGAATTTCTTGAACGACTAAATTACACAAAAATTTAGGCATTCTGTTACCAAAAATACCGAATTCTAGGACTCGGAAAGCCTAACTATCGTGAAAAGTGAACATATTGGCACAGGTAATGTGCGTATGCGATTACGTGAATTTAAAATTAAAACCTGGCTAAAGTGCTTTGCACGTTACAGATGGTAAAATACAACAAATTATCAGTTTAGAAGGTTTCTTGGAAATACACATGCACATATGTACCGTTAATCTTTTCCCCGGTAAGATTGGGGGAAACGTACTGCCATAATGCTTTATGCCAAAATATCCGCACTATTATTTACTGAGGTTTGCATATTACTCCAAGCCTGCAAGGTCTTCTAGATTTATTAACTTTGTTCAAGCTTGCAGTCTGTAAGTGCTTGAGATGATTTTTTCCTGATCGTCAGTGGCGATTCTAGACGTCTTGGGTTCCCTATTATCTTCTACACCTGGTCTTCTATTTTATGGAAAGGCGTGGGAAATTTTACTGGTGTAACAGTATACGCTGTTTCAATTCGCACAATAATATTTTGTCTCAACGCCTACATACCTGGATATTGATCTGTGGATAATCCGAATTTCCTCTCCAATCTGCTCCGTATACTTCAATTTTAGCGGAAGGGTGGAATGGATGCAAAGGTTTGCAAAAGTAGCCCTGTTCATAAAGAGATATTTCGAGCCTGCATGGGGTCGTGGACACAGGAAAATAGGTATATATAAGTAGCCAATATAATAATACGATGAAGGGATGTGGCCTCGGACATCCTGTTCATTTTGCCATTGTGGTATCTACATCTACCACACCACCTCCGATGTGGGGTGTATCTTCCTCTTCGTCTTCATCTTCATCCCCGTTGTCGTCCAAGCTGTCTTCCTCTTCTCCATCATCGTGTCAAGAAATAGGACTAAGCCTTGATAGGCTCGTAAGTCCATAAAGCTTGACAAAAGGCTGCGTAATGGATTGAGGAGGAGAAGCCGCATCCCGGTCGTCGTGATGCTGATAGAGAGACTTAGCTACCACCACGGCTGCACCGCCACCAACTTCTTCACAAAGATTTAAATATTAAATTACGTATAAAAGTCGTCTCCCTTTGTTCCGCTGCTACGCCTAATGCTCTTCCTCTTGGCTCGCTTTTTGTGTCCCTTACAAAGTCTGTGAGGTAATTGGAAGGACGTAACATGTGCCAGCGCATATACATAAATGCGCTCAAGCTCACACACACACACACACACACACACACTCCCCTAACACACGCAAACACGGCGGATTCCTCTCCTGACAATAATTCCAGTATTTACATTTCCTATATGCCAGTACCTCATCCCATCCTCCATTTACATCCGCCTGTCTGTCGTCCTATTTTTGTCAATGGCGTATCAACCATCATCCTCCTCATCTTCTTGAGCTTCCAAATGTCCTAGCTATTCTGAGAAAGCGGATTTACCCCAAGTCCATTCATCCTCCTGCAAGGCTCCCCACGAGCCTGTGGAGAATGACTTGGGAAAAATGCAAGGCATTTCATCATAATGGCAGCCAATGTAATGTTCACAAAGATAACTCTCTCAGTTACTGCAAAACGGTGACGCATATGTTCTGGGTGAGCATATGCACTGGACCAGTGCTTTGAAAGGAACTGAAGTTGGTATGGTACGCAAGCAGTAGTAGAGGAAAAATGCATTAGCTCAGAAAGGATCCATGGATTCCCATAAACATGATAATTTTTCCAAGTGGAGAGCAATTACCTAGTGAAGAGGAAGCAGGAACGTGTGTTCACGGGGCTGTTGCTAATATTTTATTATTTCATGCTACCATATTTGCTTTAATTAATCAGACTGGGCGGGGAGTCATCCCCCCTCCGGCATATTCATCCTTTGCCGTGCTTATTATTATTGCTCATGGTATGTGTAAGGTTACCCAGGAACACACACTTACTTGAGCACAAATATACAAACACGCACATGCAAACAGACACCGACGCAAGGTAAAGTTATATCGCAATTAGTTTCCAAAGCAGAAAATTGTGTAGTAGTAGGATTACTTTAGCGCTTTGCGCAACTGACTCAGAATGGGAAGCATGTGTGCAGTGTGCGAGTAGCTCACGATGCTGCTGCCGCCGCCGCCATCGTCCGCATTACCATGTAATTTACCACGATCATCTTCTCAAGTTCATTTACAACTTCACATCAGTTATGCTTGTGGACTGTAATAACAATACAATGCTCCGCTGATTAGGCTTTTCCTTCGTAGCTTTTGAGCATTTTTGTGTGCGATTATCTCAAGATTATGAGATCATCTTTGAGTATCAACTTGTATGCATGTATACGCACACGTGCAAGCAAATGTGCACCAAGACATTCAAAGACCAACAAGAAGCCTTAGTAGGAGAAAAGGGATTATGACCGATGCATAAAGTAATGCACCTGTCTATATAATAGCACTTGTGGTTAGAATAAGGAGTGTGAGAAAAAAGGGTGTGCGTCCTTCTACATGTGTGTGATGAGCTAATACGTGGCCTCATCATACGATTTATTGAATTATTGTCGCTTTTATTAATGTGAATTAATTATTATGTCATTATTTGTTTAGGAGAGACATCGTCATGTACATTCCCTACAGCATTCCCAGATCCCGTGTGTGTATACATATTTATTCACCGGGTCGGTAAGTTTGAAGTGTCCTCCCTCACAGTGGACCAATTAAAAGCGGTCGCTTAATGAAAGTCACTTGAAAAAAGAAATTACCCCGTGGTGGTGGGCTGGATCGAGAGGAGAGTGACGGAAGCAATCAGAGCGGCTATTATCATCTGCTGCTGCTCCCCTCTGCACCATATTTTAACTAATATTGATGCTATCAGGATTGAAGTATGACTGTCGCTTTTACTTGTAGACACTATATAGTATCGGGCGAGAAGCGTTAATTTTGGTCGGGATCTGGGCTTGTGGGCTGCGGGAAGGGTTTGCATGTGTTCTTGAGGCTGGTGGCAGCGGCGGCGGTTGTGCAAGGGACAAAATATAGCATGAACCTTCTCGTAATATATTTCCCAGTAAAATGACCCTCCAAATTGTGTCAAAGGCTTACGTGGATTTCGTAATAAAAATTTACAAGACGTTTTAGCCTTTTGACACATGATCATAGTTGGTCGGGTTACCTTTTTTGGACACGGCTACCTTGACGCAAATTTGAGCATTGTCCAACTTGTTTTTCCCCCTCTCAGTCCACGTCATCGTCGTCACTCTCATAGAGCAGTTTACTTATGAAGGATGCGAACATGTATGCGTTGAGTGGACATATAACTGTTTAACGGTGACCAAATATATATTAGCAGTCGGCGATCACAATGGTAATAACACGTATACATCACACGATGATCCATTCACGTCTGAGACAACAGCTCGGCTCAGACGAAATTTTCCATGTCACGCACCACTTTTTCAAATGTGTGAGTATCTCTCTATCCTATTCCAATTCAACCCCTACCCCTACTTCTAGAGACCTAATAAGAATAATGTAACACATTACTGGGTACATGGAATTATTTCATGTGAATCCCAACCGTAGTCCATCATGGCTTTCCTCACTGATATTTTAGGTTCACAATGTATTGGAGATGGGAAGAAAAAGGGGGTCTGGCAAGGTTTCCCGCAACCCATCACCAACCACCATGTACATTACTAAGCATACTGAGCTACGGCCATATATAAACTCCATCTTTTTTAGCCATCCAATGATAATCAGTACCATATCCTGCACAGGCTTCATCTCATTCTCCCATGCAGACCCTTTTTCTGTTAATAATGAGTTTAAATTCATTTTTGGTGACTCCCACCAGATAGCCAGCAAAACGAGTCCGTTTGTCCTTTTCCAACCGGCATTTAACAGCAGGGTTGAATTGGGCCATAAAAATCGGGACGACCTGATGGGATATTTATGATCCAGTCCCATCTTTCCACTGCATTTATGATGCGCTCTTTTTTACTTTAAAAATAACTATTAAGTCACGTGCCATTATCTCCCTTTTCAAAGTTCACTCACCATGGGGGTGAAGTGACTGAGAGAGAGAATGCTGGTGCTGGTGTACAGATTTCAGTACCGGTTGCAATGGAACAGTTGTCATGGCAATGTGGAACAATGGCTTCTGCCGTGTCTACATCTCCATCTATGTGCGCCTGAGTGAACCTCGCTATTTGTGAACTTCCCCTCTGTAATCAAGTACCATTCGCTTGTCAAAATAGCAATAATGAGACGAAATAATGTGCTTCCTGCAGCTGCGAGCGTGGCGAGTGTGACTGTTGATAAGTCGTTGTGGACATCATCAATCATTTGCTGTTATGTATGGGGCCGTGCTTTAGCGTGGCTAAAAGCCGGAGGAGGGTCCTCAAGATGCTGTCACGGGTGCATAGTTTGGAAGGAAGCTTTGGAATTCGATACACACATATCCACATAGATATGCACACTATGCTATTCTCACACAACTTGGGGAATGCCTACACACACATGAGCACATATCGGCCAAAGGATATTAATGAACAACCGCTCACAATCTCCGTACTAATGAATTAGCAAAAATCCCGTCTCCGACATGAGCATCATGTAGTTGAGAAGCGAGTCTCACAGCCTTCCCCTAATGCCCCTACCAATTAGCAATAACACTCGGGGCACTTATTTCCAATTTATAATGGCACACAGGGGCGGGGTGGTACAAGCAGGGTGTATTTGAGATCAAATTGATAAAGTTCCTTCCCTGGAATTTCCCTTCTGATTTTTCTTCCAAATTGGAACATAAATTTACCCGTGCATTTCCCCGCGTATACTCAGGATTTGCAAGGGAGGAATAGTGTCTGATAGTAGTGGAACATTCCTTTTGGCCCGTAGACGGGTGGTATACAGATATGTATTTACATTTACACGCCCTGGTTGATTGGGCCATTGCCTCCTCCGGTACACGCAGCCACACACCCACACGCACACATAGAAACACACGAACAAGGACTCTATAAGACAAAAGGCAGTTCTTCTGGAAGTTAACGTGAACACGACTTGATATATAATATGGAAATTAACAACTGCCTCTCGTTCCCGACAACCGAATAAATTCAAGGCGCACATTCCGGTTCTCTTCAGCAATATAAATGCGGTGACTCCTTCGGCAAGTCATCATCATCGTCATAGTCACCGATCCACACTCACCAAACGTGGGCAACCCTTCCCTCCACTTACACTTTTACTTTCTCATTCGAAGCGGATAACCGTTAGTGGTGGTGCTCTCGTCCCCCCATAGTAATCATAATGCATCCACCGCATATCACTGTTACGCCCCACACTCGTCCCTATGTGCATATTACATGCCTCATCAGAAACATCCTGACATGACTTGGATGACGTTCAAAAAAATTTACGCCCGTCCCGACCATCAGGTCAGCATGATTACAGAGCTCATCCCTGGTTAACCGGAACCGTCGGAATCTTAGCCGTTGTCCCCACCACCGCAAGTCCGTGTACAACGGAGAAGGTTGCCATTTACAAGAAATGACACGTGAGGGAACAAATCATTTTTTTCTAAGAAGCCAACACTGCACATAGAGGAACTAAAGGTCAATGATTTTTCCCGCAGACAGTTATACGAGCCTGTGCAAGACGTGTGTGTTAAGGTTGTTAGCTGTTTGTTACTGGAAAGGAAAAAACCCTAAACTAGCACTACAAGTACGAGTGAATGTACCGCGTTCGATAGTTGCCCCTCTATCTCTCTCTCTCTCTCTCTTTGACTCTCGCTATATATAATTGCCTCGTAATCTCAGACTGGCAGAAGCGGACATTATCCCAAGTTCAAACAAGGGGGAACTCCACTGCGAGACCCGAGCTGACACAGGATGAAATTGATGCGTGAAAAATACTTCGGATTGATATAATAAGTCTGCCGCCAGCTTATGTCCCTTACTGCCAGCAGCACCAGACCATCACCACTCTCATCAAATTCACATTCCAAGACACAAGCTCTCTTTCTCTCTCTCTCTCTCTCTCTCTCTTTCTCTTCATCCCCGTCTTTTCCCATCTCCCACTCTTGATCTCATCTTAATTAAGATGATTAATCATTTTGATTAATATGGCATGGAACTGACATGATGCAGAGTGCAAAGACTTTTCCTCCAAGTAACAAATGTGCCATAATGTGCAACAGTATCCGGGTGAGCTCCGCTCACAACTTTTCATCATTACGGCCCGAACCGTTTCTCAAAGGTCATCACCTTGATGTTGTTCATGCTGATGATGATGACGAAGATGGTGATGATGAAAAGAGGAAGATGTGTCATGTTCATCTCAACCGTCCCAAATGTTCTTTTTCGAGGAAATGATTATTCCGATGATCCGCTCCGTTGTGCTCTCGATGTATTTATTCCATCATTTCCTGTTCGACGAAAAGGGAGTGAGTGAGTGAGTGAGCGTGTGTGTGCTTGTGTGAATATACTTGTGTGGGTGTGTGAGTCTGTGTGTGCTCAAGTTTGACCGGTGGAAAGGGAAAGAACAAGCGAGTGTGGTTGGAGGAGTTTATGCGTGATTAATGTTAAGGTGATGGATATATCCCAGAGGGGCATGGATGGAGGAATGTAATGTTGTTTGGGTCAAGTGGAAAGGTTACTACTACATGACAATCCGAGTGTTGTACCCAGCGTCCCTGTTACGTGTGTAATAATCCTCGGGTTGTAAGGGGGTAAGGAATTATTACGAAACAATTTGCCAAATTTTGAGCTGGAGGTGTACAATGCTTCGGCATGGACAAGGGGGTGAGAGAGTTAAAGGGAGAGAGAGAGAGAGAGACGCAGGCTGGCAAAGTTGAATGTCCTGTTCATGCATTTATTTATTGTGTTGCTCCGCGGTCGGTTGCAATGGTATGGGGCATATACGGAGGTAATACGGGGTTCAAGCCGGCATCACACCAATCTTAGTAGTATCACCCTCACGGGTGAGCAGCAAAAGTTCAAGCCGGTGAGGACGTTGATGATGATAATATGTTGACGGAGAAAGGGTACAGAATGAAGACGAGGTGGAAGGCGGCGAGAGGGGTAGTAGGAAAAAAAACAAGAAACTTAAAACGAGTTTTTAGGCTGAAAAAAAGGGACTGAGGAATGGTGGAGGGATTGACCGCTTCCAAGGTAATCAACAAAGTCTAATTCGCTAAAAAGTCTCATCTTCGGTTTTCAAACCTAACAGTTGAATTTTGTCTTTGCCACCATGAACATCTATTTGTTATTCGGGCTCCTCGGAGTTTGCCTTGCTGCTCCGGAACCAAACTCCTGGCCGTACCGGGACAGTTTACACCCTTATTACTATGGGTACCCTGGACAGACGCCGTACGTGTACCGGGCCAGCTTAGAGGATGATGAAGAACCGGTGGAACGGTCCCGCCAGGATTCCGGTGTGTCCGTCGCATCCCTCATCCAGAACGCGGCTGTGAAACAGCAGGAAGCCATTGACAATTACGGTAAGTCGGTTTATTTGAAAAAATAAATTCTACTCTGAAACAGTGTTCTCTGTACCAACAACAATATTATTATTCCGTGTTTTCCCATTTATTTTCCCTTGAAATTTTGATATTTGTTGCGTCAAAATCAGCCTTGTTATAAAATTCCTTGGGAATGTCAGTCATTGTAGATTCCCCCGTATACAGTTTATCATCATCAAAATCTCGACAGGCTCAACACGTTAAGTTTCTCAGCGAGGGTGACATTTAGTGACATTCTGATTCAGTGTGAGTAATTTGAACGCGTGTTCCTCGGTCATAGGGAGTGAAAGACCGTCGGTGGTGGAAACCGGTTCTGTGGCTCCTGTTCAGGAGCGACCCGGCAGTGATTCCGCCGCACCCCCTCCGCCAAAGGCCCAAGCCCAGTCTCCCAGCGTCGTCAAGCCCGGCGTTGTGAACCCTGTAAGTCTGACTCTATTTTATTCTCATAATGTGTGTGTATATGTATATACATTCTCCCGTCATCCTTCCCCATTTTGCCACTTCCACTCGCATCATTTAGGACGGCGACAGGGACCATTTTTTATCGTCTCTCAGTTCCTCACAGCCGTTCCACACACAGGGTCATACTCCTCTTTGTTGCTAAATCCCTTGTCCGACGCTGATTTCCTCATCAGCGTTATTACTTCAATAATCTCTTCATTTTCCCCTTACTTTCCCTTTCTCGTCCTCAAATCCGGGTTTTTTCCCATACTTGTAAAGCTGAGCTTACGATAGGAGGATTAAGAGGTTCCAAAGGAGCTTGTATGTATATACATATATATATATATATACATATATATATATATGTAGCATATCGCAATGACCTCGTAAATTTTTTGTCTAAAATGAAGATAAGCAAAGCGGCGCAGAGACTCCGGAAGCTTCAAAATTAGAGAGTGAGTGAGCACAGATTAGCTTAATAACACAGAGGGAATGAGCTTAGTGAGAGTGAGTTTGGCAGCCAAGCGCGTCAGAGTCATATGGTGTGTGAGTGAGGATGTGCGTATGCGCTCAAGAGACTGTATGTGTAGGGAAATGCTGGAGCTGAAACCGGAACGAGTTCTCTGTGATTAATGTACTCACGGACTGGTGTTACCTCAAAGTTTGGCTTGGAGCGGCAAAAGTGGTTCTCGTCCCCATCGTCATCCTAGCAGTCCCGGCGTACAATCACCCGTCCTCGTCCTGAGTCGTCAGCATTAGTAGAGCTGTGGTAGTACCACTAGTTATTATAGTGGAAATAATCTGCGCCTCCAAATTACTCAGTAGGGCATTGCACCATCCTGTCTTCTATATTTTTCGAGGATCAAAGGTTAGCTCTATAGATGTCTAGTATGTGTATAAGGAAGATTAATCGGAGGAGCAACCTTCTGGCTCTACGCCTCATCGTCACTCTCCATTCATTCATCCATAGTGGACCCGGAGGCGAGAGTCTGAAAATTAGGGCTTATGAGGAATGTAGTAGAATGGACGAACCAAGGCCAATGAGCGTTAACTGGGGATCAAATTACCGTTTTGATAATCCATACCTTCCAGTCTCACTATTCAGTGTATGTAAGGTTTAAAATATGAACGTGGAAGACAGTAGGCTCACGTCTGTAGTGTCTGTACACATATGTTCAAGTCAAGGTGAAGTGGAAGTGCTAATCAAGCTAATTATTACCTTTTCCACTTATGCACTGATTGAGCAGCCGGCATTCCCACCGGCACGGAAGCCTCAGCCGCCACCAACGACGGTGAAGCCGACGGAGGAGGATGAAGATGAGGATGATGATGATGATGAGGAGTCCGCGGAGGATGAGGAATCGAATGAAGATGATGAGGAGGAGGAGGCTGATGAGGAGAGGCGTCGAAATGAGCCCCTCAACGTCCCCACCACCACCACCGTCGCCGTAGACAACGCCACCAGTCTGGAGTCCAACGAAACACCCGTGGTTGGCAGCAAGAGCACCAGCGACAACGACAACAACAACAATGTGAACAACAATAACGACGTGAACAACAGCGAGAGTGAACCAACCAAGCCGGTTGTGGTGGATGAGGTGGATGAGGCCGTGCCAGTTCAGGCGGAGGTTCAAGTTGGCCCAGACCAGGAGGATGATATGTCTGATGAGGGTTCATTGGAGGGCGTTGAAGCCTTCGTTCCTGGCTACGTCACAGACCAAGGAGAAGTTCTCGTGCCCGTAGATACTGTCACTGGGGATCAGCCCATCTCCATCGTTCCAGGTAGGGTTGTCAAATATGGGGCGGAATATTCGAATTTCCGCCTTCCATGCTTTCATGCTGTCAATAATTCTAACTACACGGGGTGTTCCACTTGAATTATAATAACTGATTTTTCTCATCCAGATCCATACTCCCCACCGTCTCGCGGAGTTCCTCTGAATTACTTTGGTTACAATACGGCAGGTCTTCCCGCTGCCGACCCACGCCCATCACCCGGACGACATCTCTACAGACAAGACGGTATGTACCACCCATTTTTTGTGTAACACACACCTACCATCAGGAAACTGCCATATGCCAAGAGACACACACTAGTATGAGTTCAGGGGTATCCTTTTAATTTAAGTATTTTTTTTCTCACATTCACACACACAATTTTTTTTTGTACCCAACCAAAAATTTACAAATAATAAAAAGCGCCGTGTTCTTATACAAATACTACAAATAACCAAAGTGTTTTATTTTATTATTTTGTTTTTTTTTCTCTTTCCGTTTCTCTCTTCTTCCTTACCTGTTCCCATCATGAACATGAACGAACTGGCCGATGCGAAAACAACGGCGGTGTCCGTGAACAGAATTAGAAGTGGAGGGACCCGAGGATGAGGAGAGTCAAGAGGATGAGGATGAGGATGAGGAAGATGATGCTGAGGATACGGACAACAAGGTGGAGGAACCCAAGAGGAGAAAACCACCACTTCGCCTCATCCCCGCTTCCTTGCCTACTAACGAGGATGACGAGGCTGAAAGTTTCCGTTACAGATCCGAGACGTTCCCACCATCTCGCAGCCCAGTCCTCTACCCCGTCACCTTCAAAATCAACGGGGGTTACTTGACGGGACCGTTTGATAAGCCTGTGGACTCTGCGGAGGTCTTCCAGTATGTGGACCCTCAAGTTCTCCTCCGACACCGTCCAACCGTTCAGCAGTCCGTAGAACCCACGAGCGTATTTTTTAGTGCCGTTCAACAAAGGCGCCGCCCCAACGTCCCACTTCAAGTCCCAGTCAATGTCGCGTCTCCGTACATGTACAACCAGCTCCGTCGTCAGAGCCACACTCCACGCCCTGTGTACGGACCCGGCTTACTCCCGTACTACAATCGCCCATCCTACTCCAGTGAGCAGCATCAGTACATCCCACGACCCACCCTCCACAACCCGGGAGAGAAACTGAAGATCAAGTCAAGCTATGAACTCTTGGTTGAACCTCACTCTGGTGATATCGTCCGAGTCCGAACGAAGAAACGCCCGAACAAGAAGCGTGTCTCCAACAAGAAGAAGACTGGTCAGGTTGTTAAGAGACGGTGAGTGTGACGTAGTTTGGTAAACGAATACAAAAAAAAATTACCTAGAATTGACCAAATTTGTAAACGGACCTTCTGTTGGATCCCTAACACAGGCCCGTCGCCACTGTCTTTGCTCGACCAGCAGTGGCCCCTTACAAGCCAGGAGGAGCAGTGAGTCAGCAAGCCCCTGTGCTATACCGTCCAGTATATAATGTTCAACCTCTTCAGCGAGTTCCTGCTAGACCGCCGATGGAGTCTTCCGTTGTCCCTGTAGGCTACCGTCAACCACCCTACCTCTCCTCTGCCTACAACGAATTTATCAAGGGGCTGGCGGCTGGTTATTATGGCAACCGGAGGCCTGGCAACCGTCCCACTCCCGTCGTTCAACAGGATGAGCCCGTCGTAGCTGGGTCTACCGCTGGAACCGCCAAATCCGAACGAACTCCCAAGAGGCGACGGGAGGCGAAGAAGCAGAAGAAGAACAAGAAGGAGGCGGACCCGCTCAAGATCCTCAAGAAGATTAATCGGAAGGCGTAGAGAGGACAAAAGAAACGGATTGGTCTCTAATTTAATTATTTGTACGCCGCCGTCAATATCCAGTTGTTGATGCTAGTGACGTCAATGTGTCATTGTTTGGTTGTTCATATACTTTTGCATGTGCGAAAAATTCTCTAGATGTTCCAATCATTTTCGAGGGGTTATACAAAATGATTTCTATGCTACTGTATGTTTTTTTTTCATCTTTCCCAGTTCTCCCAGTATACATGAGTGCAATAATAAGTTATTGTTACAAGGGGTATAAGAAAAGACTCCACATTGTTATTATTGAGGATCCACTGAATGTTATTTGTTGTCGTTATTATTGTTGTTGATGTTGTTTGGGTGTGGATACGAAAATAAATGCAAAATACTTAGTGATTCCCCTAAAACTTCAAGTTCCCCAACAGCCCTTTCTTATCACTGTTACAATTAAACCGAAGAGAAACAAAAGTTGAGAGATCTTCACAGAGCTTTTAAAAAGGAACAAGAATGCTTTATTGCTAAGTACATTATTTACAAAAACATTTTTGTTTGCGTCCTTGCATTTTTATATTATTAATTAACAATAATTATTTGTAAGCGGCAGTTTGTGTAAATAAAATGCAGCGAGTTTACGTATTCTCATACTCGTAGTCGTCATGGTGGGTGCTAACAGAATGAGGTGGAATCGTTGTCGTGGACGGTAATGGTACGTTTTTCCTCCAACCACACCCTGGTAATGGAAGTCCATCTGGACCGATTGGACAGGGGGCATCCAAGCCTGGTACTCCCTGGTCACCCTTCGGACCCGGATCCCCCTTCCTTCCCCGCTTGCCCGGTGGACCCTGTATGAGGATTAGCAATTGAGACAACAACGTAAGTTAAGACCTAACCCGCACCACACAATCAAGGTACAATTCAAATGGACAGGACACAGTTTGGACAGACGATAGATGGATGCACGCGTGCTTGCTTGCAGCAGAATATACATATATGTATGAATAATAATACTTTGAAGAACAAGCGTAGAGCGTGAGATTGAAATTTTGAGTAGAAACACATAAATATATAAATATATATATATATATATACATGCATATATATATATATACGTACATATATATATGTATATATATATGTATGTACATATATAAATTTATATATGGATAAACTAATGAATTACCATATCCCCTTTCATACCAATTTCACCCTTCGGACCCTAGTAAAATAAGTAAAGTAAGAAACGAAAAGAAAAAGACAACCAAAAGTACAAAACAAAATAATAGTATCAAAAAGCTTGTTAGTGTATTAGTCGTTTATTCCGAACCATTTCACCAGGGATTCCATCCGTTCCCTTAAGCAAAAGCAAAAATCATCAATTAGTTCTGATGCACCCACCGCGGCGGCAATGAAATAGTACTCAGTGTCATATAATAATGCTGACGGAACATACATTATAACAATAATCATAATAATAGGATTAAACAAGGGCTAGAAAACTCAACCTACCGGAAGTCCCGGTTCGCCTCGTTCACCTTTTTTACCCGGCTCGCCTTGTGCTCCTTTCATCCCGTCCAGCCCGGGAGGACCCTAACGTGATCAATAAAACATAAAACGAGCAGTGAGCAAACTAGACAGCAACCACCCCGCTCCAAACACTCACAGTGGACTACTACGGAAACATAAAGTGGCAGGAAAGCGAAGCAGTCATGTATAAATAGAGCAAAACAAAAGATTCTCTCCGTCACAACAAGAACCAAGTGATGTCGTGATCGGCTTTTACCGTTGGACCCAGTTCTCCTACACGACCTGGCTCACCGCGAAGTCCCATTGGTCCCTGTGGTAATTAAAGCTGGAGTCAGTCACTGCCCACACACTTCCTCTACCCCCCTTTCCACGCAGGAGAGTGTAGCCATGAAAGTTTTATTTGCAAGAACTTACGGGTAGTCCCATGGGTCCCTGATCTCCCTTTTCACCTTTTTCACCCTATGAACAAGAGGAGGAAATTCATAAACATTACACGTTCCCCATACACCACCAAGGGTAACAACTAACAACAGCAGCAGCAACAACAACTGATCCCTTCCTCATCATCATCCGCCACTCACCGCTTCTCCTTTCATGCCGTCAGCTCCTTTATCTCCTTTGATTCCTGGCGGGCCTTGAAGTCCAATAGGTCCTTGAGGACCGGGTGGCCCGGGTGGCCCAACCAAACCTTCCAAGTTGTCAAATACGCCGTCCCCTTGTAAAGCCAGATGCTGCCGTCGCCTCAGTTTTTTGTACTTTTGCTGGAATGTTCCACAAGCACACGTGGAGGTATACAGGCATACAAATACATTTAAAATGCATATGGTGGAGAATTTGGGAGCCTTTAACTAAAATCATATTGCTAAACCACTTGAATGAATTCACACGAATATAATTTAATGGGAAATCCTTCCCCCTTGGCCCAGCGCCACTCGTAATTCCCCTTCCGTCCGCATTACAGATTCTTCCAGCCCAACCCTCGCATTACCACCGGTGAGCTCAAGCCTCCGCTCCAATTCCTGACAAATGTGGTTCCTTTTCTAATTACTCTGGATATACATTAGTCCTTGCCAAATTCTGTCAGCTGAATCCCCCCTCTCTCTCTCTCACACACACACACACACACAAGCACACATTCTGAGCCGGGTGAGGAATTCAAAGTAATTAAGTGCGGAAAGTTTCAAGTGGAATGGAGGTCAGCCAAACTTTTCGAGGCGTATAGACTTATTCCCATCCCGAACGGCACAGTGC